>BOPN01000199.1:234936-237436 GCA_017312705.2 Penaeus japonicus
CACCCCTCTCAAGGATCCCCCCAGTCCTCCCCATCCCTCTCCCCACCTCTCCCGGGTCCTCTCCAGGATCTCCAGTCCTCCCCATCCCTATCCAGCCATCCCCCCCCCTCCCCCCCCCCCCCCCCCCCCCCCCCCCCCCCCCCCCCCCCCCCCCCCCCCCCCCCCCCCCCCCCCCCCCCCACCCGTCCCCACCCTTCCCCACCCGTCCCCACCCGTCCCCACCCGTCCCTACACGAACCGCTCATAGACGCAGTTCTTCTCGCCTGATGAATAATGCACAACACGATAATGAATGGGAAGACGGCATCACGTGGCCGGGCGCAGGAGGAATGAATGGAATTATTCACTGATTGCCAGCCGAGGCGAGCACTCTCTTCCCCCGAATCCCATGGTCGACATTAATAAGATATCGAGTTATTTACGCGCGAAGAACATGCAGAGACACAACAGCGTGGAGAGAGAGAGGGAAAGAGAAAGAGAGAGAGAGAGAAAAAAAAGAGAAAGAGAGAGAGGGGGGGAGGGAGGGAGAGAGAGAGAGAGAGAGAGAGAGAGAGAGAGAGACAGAGACAGAGAGATTAAAGCCTACCATACACTTACGATAATGATGTTTTCATTTCTTTTCCTCTCTGTTTTAAGATTATCACATTTTTCTGAATCCTTCAAGACTCGTTGATTTAGTATCTATGGAAATCAGCGCATCTTGGAGGGAGAAATAATAAAAAAAAAAACGTAAAGGAAAAAATACATAAAAACAAAATAGAAAACAAAGTACATGAAGGAAATCCTGAATTTGTTTATTCCTCTCTACCCACCAGTTTGCTCTTCGCTTCTCATCCTGCTTTTGTTTACCGGTCCAAATAAAAGGGCTTGTCATTTCTCGGTCCAAGTATATGCTACCGTTCAGTTTTTTTTTTTTTTTTTTTTTTTTTTTTTTTTTTTTTTTTGAGAGAGGGGGGGGGGGGTGAGGAGGGTGGAAGTTGCAAGCATGATGTATGATCCGAAGGAATGAATACAACTGCAAGCGTCCCGAAAATTTATTATTTCGGGCCAGAGTAAACGGAAACTCGACAGGGACTGGTGTTGTCTCTGTATCTCTACATAGGTTCGTCTGTCTGTCTGTCTGTTGGTCTGTCTGGCTGGGTGTCTGTTTGTCTGTCTGTTTGTCAGTATCAGTATATTTTTTCCGTCTGTTTGTCGGTCAACTTTTCTGTCTGAATGTCAAACTGTCTGTCTGTCGTTTCTTTCGGTTCTGTCTGGCTGTCGATCTATCTTTCTGGATATCTGTATCTTTCTGTCTATAAATCTATCTATCTTGGTCAGTTGGTTCATAGGATAATCAATTTTCTGTCCTATCTTCATAAATATGTATTTCTACCTACCAAGACATATCCACACACAATTAAAAACAGACACACACACGCACACACACACACACAAACAAACAAACAAACACACACACTAACACACACACAAACAAACACACAAACAAACACAAACACACACACACAAAAAAGATAATTATAATAATTATAGATAAAAAAAATAATAATAAATAAATAAACACACACACACACAAATACAAACACATGCACAACACACAAACAAACAAAGAAACACACACACATACATACACACACACGCACACACACACACACACACACACACACACACAAACACAAACAAACAAACACACACACACACGCACACCCAAATAGACGTCGAAATCACGAGAGACCGACAGCCAGACAGCGGGGCGTGAAGCGGAGCGTGACGGTCGACCATCAACAGTTCGTCCGGAATACGGGAAAGGATTCACCCTCCAGCCCCTTAGAGCAAGTGGCCGGAGGAGGCTTGTTGATTAGCGGGAGGGGGGGGGGGTTAAGGGAAGGGGGTAGGGGGGAAGGGGGTAGGGGGGAAGGGGGTGTGGGCGAGGGGGGATTGGTGGAGGGAGCGGGGGATGGGGGGAGAGGATGGGGGAGGGGCGGGGGGAGGGGTTGGGGGAAGTTGGGGGAGGGGAGGGGGAGGGGGAGGGGGAGTAGAAGTAGAGAGGTGATTGAGGGGGAGAAGGTTGGTGGGGGTGTGGAATAGAATGGTGAGGGTTGGGTGGGTGGGGGGGGGGGGAAGTAGAGAGGTGATTGAGAGGGAGAAGGTCGGGGGGGGGGGGGGGTGGAGTAGAATGGTGAGGGTAGGGGGAGTAGAGAGGCGATTGAGGAGCAGAAGGTTGGGGGGGGGGGGAGTAGAATGGTGAGGGTAGGGGGAGTAGAGAGGCGATTGAGGGGCAGAAGGTTGGGGGGTGGAGTAGAATGGGTGGTGGGGGAGTAGAGGCGATTGAGGAGCAGAAGGTTGGGGGGGGTGGAGTAGAATGGTGAGGGTAGGGGGAGTAGAGAGGCGATTGAGGGGCAGAAGGTTGGGGGGTGGAGTAGAATGGTGAGGGTAGGGGGAGTAGAGAGGCGATTGAGGGGCAGAAGGTTGGGGGGTGGAGTAGAATGGTGAGGGTAGG
>BOPN01000199.1:249936-259936 GCA_017312705.2 Penaeus japonicus
GTGATATCGTTCTCTAGAAAATAACCAGGAACCGAGAACACAAAAGATTTTCCGAGGGCCTGTCCGGCGTCAAAAGCTCCTCCTCCAGTCTCGAGGGAATGGTGCAAAAGCCTCCCTCAGAAGTTGGTTCCGTCTGACAGGAAGTAAACACGCAGAAGTAGCTGGATTAATATACGGATAAAAGTGTAGAAGTTTTCTGGGTTGGCAGAGGAACTCTCTCTCTCTCTCTCTCTCTCTTTCTCTCTCTCTCTCTCTCTCTCTCTCTCTCTCTCTCTCTCTCTCTCTCTCTCTCTCTCTCTCTCTCTAACTCTTTCTCTCTCTCTCTCTTTCTCTCTCTCTCTTTTTAACTCTTTCTCTCTCTCTCTTTCTCTCCCTCTCTTTCTCTCTCTCTCTTTATCTCTTTCTTTCTTTCTCTCTCTCTTTCTTTCTCTCTCTCTCTCTCTCTCTCTCTCTCTCTCTCTCTCTCTCTCTCTCTCTCTCCCTCTCTCTCTCTCTCTACCTGACTCCTCCCCCACCTTTTTCCTCTATCTTGCTCTCTCTTCTTTTGTCAGCATGGCTTAAAGGACATGCAAGTTTTCGGGCATTATGCAATCAAGCCAAAATGTCTTTTACTCCCAGAAGCAATGGAATATTCGATAATTCAGATATAGAAAATCGATTAATGAATGCAGTAAAATATGGTAATTGGGAAACATTCTCCGATAAAAGAGAAAAAAAAAGTGAAAACAAAAAGATAAAAGGAATATGAAAATGAAGAAAGAGAACACAGGGTCAAAATGTTTCTCTTTTAGAATCTCTTGATTAACTTAATTGGCTCTGTTCTCTCTTCCTGTTTTTATTCCGGATTTTCTTCTTGTTCTTACTTTTTGACGTTTTACTCTTTTCGTATTCTTTCATTATATTTTGCGCTCCTCATTCTTTTCTTCCTCTTTCTCCTTCCCTTTCTAAAACCTCCGTTTTTTATTACTACTATTCCTTTTATCATTATTATTATTATTGTTATTATCATAATCATTATCATCGTCATTATTATCAAAATTTTTATTGTTATCATAATCATTGTTAATTTCGTGTTTATCTCTATCATTGCGTATTTATTTTTATCCTCATTTTCATTAGTATCATCATTATTCTCATTACTATTGTCTTTATTATTATCGTTATTATTGTCATTATTTCTATTATTATTGCCATTATTGTTGTTGCTGTTGTTATCATTATCATCATTTTTTATTTCTACTATAAGAATCATTATTAGTAATCTTCATTTTTTTTTCTTTTTCATTTTCGTAATCTTTGTTCTCCTTGCCTTCCTCGTTTCCCTTCCTCCTCTACTTCTTTTTAATCATCTCCCCATTTCCCCTCCCCCCTCCTCTCCACACCCCCTACTCCCCCCAACGCCTACACACAGACAAACAGCCATTTTAAGTACATCTCAGGTCTATGCAATGCGTTTGAAGACTGTGCAATTTGCGTCTCTTTTCAAGTCGTGTTATAAAAAGCAAAACCGACCGCGGGCTGTCCCATTGTACTCGCGAGGGAGGACAGGAAACGACTTCGAAGTCTTCTTTGTCCTCTGATTCATCTCCCTTACCCCTTCCCCCTCTCCCCATCCCCCTCCACCCCTCTCCCCATTTCCCTCTCCCCCTCTCCCTCTCCCCCTCTCCCTCTCCCCCTCTCTCCCTCTAAGAAAAATAAATCATAAAAGGGCACTAGTATATCCTTAATTCAAATCTCTCCTTTGAGGAAACGGAGGAACGGGAGGAGAGAATTCATGAAACCAAACGTGAGGCCCCGATCCTTGCCTAATCCTTCGCTGCGATTTGCATATTCCTTGAAGGCCAAGCGGATTTTATTTGCGGAAACTAACTTTACCTACTTCGCATTGTCTGTCTTGCTTTTTTCGCCCCCTTCTCTCTCTCTCTTTCTCTCTTTTTTTTCTCTTTCTCTGAGACTCTCTCTTTCTCTCTGAGACTCTCTCTCTCTTTCTCTTTCTCTTTCTCTCTCTCTCTCATCCCTCTCCCCCTCTCCCCTCACCCCCTCACCCCCTCACCCCTCTCCCCCTCAAAAAAAGAAAAGAAAAAAAAAAAAAAGAAAAAAAAAATGAGTTAAGAAAAAAAAAGATTGAGAGAAAACACTGAAAATCGTCTTGAAAAGTAGAACTGATTCATCTCTTTCGCAAAGGTTCCCAAGAGAGACATATTCCCTTCTTGGAAAATGATGATCTAGTTATGTTTGTGAGGTTGAAAGAATGGAGTAACTTTTCCTTCCCTCCCCTTCCTCCTCCTTCACCCCTCCCTCCCACCCCTTCCCCCTCCTCGGATACACCCACAACCCCATCTCACCCCCCCCTTACCACCCATCCTCCAATATCCCCTCTAACCCCCCCCCCCCCCACACACACACACACACCCTCTCTTCTCTTTCGCCAATGGCACTGCGAATACTAGGGTGCCATGTTCATGTCTCACGGTTGCTGAATATGTCTCCCGCGACACTTGTTGGGAGGAGAGGGGAGGGGAGGACGGTGGAGGGGTGGGTGGGGGAGAAGAGGGGATGGGAAAGTGGGGGAGGGGAGGACGGTGGAGGGGTGGGTGGGGGAGAAGAGAGGATGGGAAAGTGGGGGAGGGGAGGACGGTGGAGGGTGGGGGGGGGGAAAGAGGGGATGGGAAAGTGGGGGAGGGAAAGGGAGCGGAAGGTAGGGGAAGGGAGGAGGAAGGAGAGGAAAGGGCGAAGGAGAGGGTAAGAAGAAGAAAGGATAGGAAGGGGGGAAGGAGGGGGGAGGGGGGATGGGAGGGGAAGGAAGAAGAAGGGAAAAGGAAGGAGAAGAAAGTGGGGGATGGGACGAGGAAGATGATAGGAGAGGGAAAAGGGATAGGAGGGTAGGGAAAGGGGAGGGGAGAAAGGGAGGAAAGAAGAGGGGATGGAAAGGTGGATAGGGGAGAAGGAGGAGAGGGGACAGGCGGATGGGGAGCAGGGAAGAGAGGAAGAAGGGGAGAATGGATTGGAGAGTGGTGTGAGGGGAAGGGAGGAGAGGACAGGGAGAGGTGTCAGGAGGGTGGAGAGAGGAGAGGGAGAAGGAAGAAAAGGGAGAAGAAAAGGAAGAGGAGGAGAGGAGGGGGAGAAGGGATAGGAGGGTGGGGAGACGGGAGGAGAGATTAAAGGGAGGATAGGGAGAGGAGGGGAGAGGGAGAAAGGGAAGGGGATGGATAGTAGGAGAGAGACAAAAGAGGAGACGGAAAAGGAAGAAGAAAGAGAGGAAAGGGAAGGGTAAGAGAGGAGAAGAGAGGAGATGGAGAGGGAATAGGAGGGTTAGGAGGGTGGGGAGGGAGGGGGGGCACGCCTACACGTACGCTCAGGGCGTCGGTCGTAACTCGTTCTCTCTCGTCGATAGAAAGAGGAACGCACGGCGCGTGAGCTGCTTAATTCATGCAAATGCCGCCTTGGCCGCGTCAGTCGCACCGAAGCTTTCGTGGGCGTGTTTACAAACAATCAGACGCGTGTACGTACAGATGCAGATTTATTCACTGACATACATACGTACATGGATAAATAGATACAGTGTATACATTAATCGATACATACATATATACATACATATGTAAATATATGTATTTTACACATGCATATATACATACATGTACAAATAATACATCAATCGCTGTATAAAGTCACACGAAATAGTATTTCCATGTCTCCATATACAAGTACGTGCGCGTGTATGTATATGTGTGTGTGTGTTTGTGTGTGTTTGTGTGTGTGTGTGTGTGTGTGTGTATGTGTTTGTGTGTGTGTACAGTGTGTGTGTTTGTGTGTGTTTGTGTGTGTGTGTGTGTGTGTTTGTGTGTGTGTTTGTGTGTGTTTGTGTGTGTGTGTGTCTGTGTGTGTGTGTGTGTGTGTGTGTGTGTGTGCTTGTGTGTGTGTGTGTGTGTGTGTGTGTGTGTGTGTGTGTGTGTGTGTGTGTGTGTGTGTGTGTGTGTGTGTGTGTTTATGTGTGTGTGTGTGTGTGTGTGTGTGTGTGTGTGCGTGCGTGTTTATAAATCATCATAGTTATCATGGACTGCCATTTGTTATAAACTTGATTATTTCTGTATTCACCGAAACTTGACGATGGAACTCCTGTTCTGAGACCTATTATCGTGTCTCCTTACAACTTCAACTTTTTCAACTATGTCGGCAACGACTTAGCAATTTATTATCATTACTTGATGTGATCGTTATTATCGTTATCGTAATAGCTAAAATCAAAATGTTAATAGTATAGTTGTCGTCGTCTCCATCATAATGATATCATCATCATAAATAATATCTTCATCATAATAAAATCATCATCATCATTCTCATCATCATCATTATCATTATGTTTATCATTCTCATCATCATCATCATATCATCAACATCATCATCATCACCTTCAATTCCATTTTTATCCTCTTTCCCATCATCATTTTCATCTTCATCTTCACTTCATCATCATCATCATCATCATTACCATCATCACCATATTCTAAACATATAAGATTTTTTTTTTATTATTATTATTTCGATCTTTATATTTTATATTTAAGAAAATATTAGAGGTTCTTATAACACTAAAAGGAGTGTGATCATCAGAGTCTTAAGGATCCCACAGTTCTGACTCTCGAATAACAAGCGCTTGTAACTAATAATGATTACTTTCCCTTTAAATTTGCAAGGAAACTGAGCTGCTTGTGCTGTTGCTGCTTCTCTTTATTTTTTTTTCTTTCGTTTTTACTTTCTCTTTTCCTCTCACTTTGTCTGCTAAATAGAACTGCATTTTCCACCGTACAAAATGGGCACTTTCCCCCATTCTCACCGCCCATTATCCCCCTGTTCTGACCTCTCCCCACCCCGATTCCTCACTGCTACTCATATGTACCCCTAACTCTACCCTTACTCCTACCCTTACCCCTACCCCTACCTTTACCCCTACCCTTACCCCTACCCCTACCCCTACCTTTACCCCTACCCTTACCCCTACCCCTACCCCTACCCCTACCCCTACCCCTACCCCTGCCCCTGCCCCTACCAACTCCTACCCATACTCCAACCCCTACCCCTACCCCTACCCCTACCCCTACCCCTACCCCTACCCCTACCCCTACCCCTACCCCTACCCCTACCCCTACCCCTACCCCTACCCCTACCCCTATCCCCACCCCTACCCCATCACCTTCCCTTCAAGTGCGTTACCTCAAAGACCATCAGTAGTCTTTGTATCATTATGCATGCAAGACCCGCAATGGATCTTGTGTTTTTACGGTCTTACGCAACACTTTGCTGACAAGTCGACGTCTCCGCCAGGTAATGAAATGTCTTGAAGAGGGGACAGCCTTGAATGTCTTCGCTGTTTCTAGATGCAGGAATTATTAGCACGTATCATGTTATTTCTTCATGATTTATTGCCTTTTTTACCTTGACAGTCGTGCATTTTTTAAGGCAAACAGCTGTCGTGTTTTGTTTATCATAATATCTCAAGGTTATACAACCAAAAAAACGTCACCGTTTGTCATGAAAGCGTCAATAGAATAACCGTTCATTTTTTTTTAGTTTTTTTTTATCACTAGGAGATATGCATAAAGACGTATTCAAGATTCGGATTCTAATACTGAACAAAAGAATCGTCACATTTACGTCGCTCAATAAAATAATTCCCGAATGGACCCCTTTGGACGCGGGAATTCCAGCGACATTAAAAGCTGCAACAACAGCCGGCCGCCATTATCCCCTAAAGCGACAGTAATCACTGAGGGGACTCGCTCTCTCACCTGCCACAAACGCCGATATACAGAGCTGCCGTAACTCACCTGGCAGACCGTTAGCGACACCCACCTAGTGGCGCTTAGCACGGGGCCCCCCCTCCCTGCGCCCTCCCTCGCCGGGGCAGGCTGGCCGAGGCGTTACTGCACTTCTGAACCTCGGGTCGTCCGAGAGATCCTTTCCTAACGTTGGTTTCATGGCCTGTGGGCGAGGGGGGGAGGGAGGGGGGGATGGATGGACAGTGGGAGAAGGGGGGGCAAGGGCAGTGAGAAGGAGAGGAGGGCGAGTAAGAGAAGGAGATATAGAAGAGGGAAAGGAGGAAGGGAGAGGAGAAACAAGAGATAGAAGAGGAGAAGAAGGAGGAAGAGAGAGTAAAAAAGGAGAATGCAAGAGAAGAGAAGAAGAAGGGAGGAAGGAGGGAGGGAGGGAGGGAGAATAGAAAAGAGAAATAGTAAGAGGAAAACTGAAAGAAGGAAGCAGGGGGGAGAGTGAAACAACGATAAATGGAAGAGGAGAAGGAAAAGTAGAGAGACAGCGTGATAGAAACACACACACACAAAAAAGGGATTCGAAGTCGAACATACACAATACGATAAAAAGCACACACATGATATCAAGACAAAGATAGATCATCGGCAAGATTAATACGAAAAAAGAACTGAATTATATCATCATCATCATCACTATCATCATCATCATCATCACTATCATCATCACCATCACAACTAATGAGAAAAATAAGGAATATAATTCTTGTCCCGAACTACCTTTGTGATTAGATCTAGGAATCTTTTTTTTTATTTTGTTGTCGATTGTTACATAATTAGTGAAGGCTGATTGATGGATTAATTTCGCAGGGTACAAGCTTAATGTATGAGCCTTGTCTCGCACGAACATAAATTATGTTACGATTCTAGACCGATTCCCTGGGGTGTGAGTTATAGATCTCTCTCGCTCTGACTCTCTCTCTCTCTCTCTCTATCACTCTCTCTCTCTCTCTCTCTCTCTCTCTCTCTCTCTCTCTCTCTCTCTCTCTCTCTCTCTCTCTCTCTCTCTCTCTCTCTCTCTCTCTCTCTTTCCCTCTCTTTCTATTTCTCTCTTTCTCTTTCTCTCTCTCTCTTTCCCTCTCTTTCTTTCTCTCTCTCTCTCTCTCTCTCTCTCTCTCTCTCTCTCTCTCTCTCTCTCTCTCTCTCTCTCTCTCTCTCTCTCTCTCTCTCTCTCTCTCTCTCTCTCTCTCTCTCTCTCTCTCTCTCTCTCTCTCTCTCTCTCTATCTATCTATCTATCTATCTATCTATTTATCTATCTATCTCTCCCTCCCTCCCTCTTTCTCTCCCTCTCCCTTTCTCTATCTCTCTGTCTGCCTCTCTCTCGCTTCCTTTCGTTTTTTTTATCAAATACTGATACAGCAAAATCAACTCGCATCAACATCCCGTTTTTTATACTATGAAAAAGTAATTCTCGGTTTTGCGATTAATTCATCAAGATAAACTCTGAATACACGGTTATTTCGTAACTCTCTTTACGTCTGGCAATCAAACACTTCTGGTGAATACATTTTTCGCTTCCTTTTATGTATTCAAACATTTGGTATCATTTAACAGACAATTATATGCGGATGGGAGTCTGTAAAGCATCCAAACTGTATTTTTATTTCATCCACCTTTTGCTTCACCACAAACTGGATTTAAAACAAAAGCAAAATCGTTTTATTTTTTTTTATTTATTTATTTATTTTTTTTTGCCGTGCATCGTCGTTTTCTACAGTATTGCGCCTTTTGATATATATATATATATATATATATATATATATATATATATATATATATATATATATATATATATATATGTATATATATATATATATATACATATATGTGTGTGTGTGTGTGTGTGTGTGTGTGTGTGTATATATATATATATATATATATTCATATATATACATTGGTAGATATAACATAACATTTATATTTTGAGTGCATCATTTCCGTTTTCTATACTTGTTTATCCGAACGTTCTCACATCCCAGGCTAAAGGAGATATTTAGTTTATCTTTTCTCATATCTTTGTCCTCTTCTCTTCATCATCTCCTTCCTCAGCCTATCCTTCCTCACAACCTCCTATATACACCTCCACTTCGCCCCGTGTCAACCCCCCTCCATATATCAGGTTCTCCCCCTCCCTCTCACGCTGATCCCTTGAAAACCCTTTAAACTAATAAGGCTCTTCCATGTAATAACACTTTGTTTTCACCTACTTCCTCACAGCACCAATTTCCAAATGTTAATTTACTTACACTTATCAGCATACCAATTGAGTCACTTACTCATTTAATTTCAGCCCATTACCTCACGCCTTTATACCCCCCCCCCCCCTCCTCCCTCCGAACCCCACTCTTAGTTACACCCTCCGACGATTCTTTTCTCTCAATAAAGACACAAAAGTATGATAAATTCTCCATGGTTTCCGTAACCAGTCACACCACTAAAACCCTAAAACCATCCCAACCCGCTTAAAACACCTTAAAACCGCTAAAAAAAATAAAACCGCTTAAAACACCTTAAAACCGCTAAAAAAAATAAAACCGCCTAAAACACCTTAAAACCGCTAACAAAATAAAACCGCTTAAAACCCCTTAAAACCGCTAAAAAAACGCTTAAACCCCCTTAAAACCGTTTGTAAGCCCCTTAAAATCCCTTTAAACCCCTGAGAACTGTTTATAGATTCTTAAAATCCATTTTACCCCTTAAAACCCCTTAAAACCCCTTAAAATCCCTTAAAATCTCTTAAAACCCTTTTAAACCCTTCACAATTCCATCCTTTCTTAAATTCCCGTCATCCCTCTACCTCCCTCTTCCCAACCCTCAACTCCCCACAGCCGCCTCTCTACCATGTCCTCACCACATACTAACAAAGATACTAACTCACCCTCCCCGCCCTCATCACATACCAACATACTAACATCCTGACCCCCCCTCCCCGCCCTCACCACATACCAACATCCTGACCCCCTCTCCACGCCCTCACCACATACCAACATCCTGACCCCCTCTCCACGCCCTCACCACATACCAACATCCCAACCCCCTCTTCCACGCCTTCACCACATACCAACATCCCAACCCTTTCTCCCACGCCCTCACCACATACCAACATCCCAACATCCCAACCCTTTTTCCCACGCCCTCACCGCATACCAACATCCCAACATCCCAACCCTTTCTCCCACGCCCTCACCGCATATCAACATCCCAACATACTAACCCTTTCTCCCCCCGCCCTCAGACCTCCCAGACGAAGTCCCGACGATCAGCGGCGGTCAGGCCAAGTACCACGTCGGGGATGAGGTTCACGTCAACTGCACGTCCGCCCGATCACGCCCCGCAGCCTCCCTCATGTGGTACATCAATGACAACCAGGTAAGGAAGGGGGGAAGGGGGAGGGGGAAGGGGGGGAAGGGGAGGCATTAGATCGAGGAAAAAAAAAACAAAGCAAAGCAAAGCAAAACAAAACACAGACACACATCAACTATTCCTCAAACCATAAGAACGTTCACCCTCCCAAATAGTTGCACACAAACGCTTCCACCATCTGAAGAAGCACATCCCTCATCTCTTCCTTCCTTCACCTCTCCTAATCCTCGCCTCTCCCTCATCTCCTCCTTCCTTCACCTCTCCTAATCCTCGCCTCTCCCTCATCTCTTCCTTCCTTCACCTCTCCTAATCCTCGCCTCTCCCTCATCTCTTCCTTCCTTCACCTCTATACATAAATGCATGTATATATGTTGTTTTTCCCTTTTCAGAACTTATGTAGGTTCCGTATAGAAAAACAAATAAACCAAAAATTTGGCTTTCCTTTCCGCAAGTAAACGCACAGCCACCCGAGTGCATAATCCACGGCAGTTGTTGCAAAATGCGACTTGTTTTTGCATCATTTCCGCGAAGGAACAAGATCTATAATCCGGCCATGCGTAGGCAGCTTTGGGGGAGAGGATCTCACGCTATTTTGATCCTTATGGCTGCATGACATAGCGGCGTTGCGTCTTGGATTTAATCATTCTTTTGCATCGCCCGAAGAAAAATTGAGGATTATGGTGACATTTCGTTTATTCATCTCGGCTCAGGACGTCGGCGCCAGGGTTTTCCTGTTACGCAATGTATGTCTTTCTCGGTCTCCCATGTGTGTATATATATCACAAAGCAACACTCACCACCTGTCAAA
>BOPN01000199.1:264936-267436 GCA_017312705.2 Penaeus japonicus
GTTCGTAGTCACAGCCTCAAGAGGAGATGAAGAGGTATAGGAGATGAAAGAAAGAAGGAAGGAAATGAAAACGAGAGAGAGAAAAACAAATAAGAAAGGTTGTTTGTTGACTTTGTGACGTTTCCCGCAAGGTGGTTGCTTAGGACACTCGCAGTGCGGATAAGCAATTCGTCTCTTGGGGAAGATGGTGATTGATTTTCTTGTGTGTGTGTGACGCGGAAGGAAGAGATAAAGGCATATAGGAGAAAGAAGAAGAGAAGGAAGAATAAATACGATAATCGTAATCGTGTTTCGGTCGTTCGACGAAGAAAAAAAAAACGAAGATATGGAAATCTCAGTGTTTTGAGAAAACGTGCGACGTCGAGGTTCATTTTCTACGCTGCTTTAGATATTTGATAAGACATATTAGACCATGAACTGAGGATATTTTATCTGTTATTGTATGTAGAGGCACAAGTTATACAGAGAACGCGCACAGAGGATGTAGTTTCGTACCAGTCCTTGTGTGTTTACCTCCCCCTCGTCCAGACACTATAAGCCCCAGAACCTGTTTTCTCCCCCTCTTTCCCCTCCTCTTCCCTCCCCTTCCCCTTTCCCGTTTCATCCCTCTCCCTCCCCTTCCCCTTCTCATCCACTTTCCTCCCTCTCCCTCCCCTTTTCCTTCCCCTTCCCTCTCCCTTCCTCCTCCTCTTCTCCCTCCCTTCCACCTCCCCTTCCCTTTCTCATCCCCTTCCTCCCCCCTTCCTCTCCCCTTCCCCCTTCCCTTCCCCTTCTTTCCATGGCCGAATTCATGGCTTCTTTTATATGCTGTATGTAATGTCTCTTTCATCAAAGCTACATGCGCTCTCTTTTTAATTACTAGCCTTTGTAAGTTCTTTTTTCTTTTCTTTTCTCTCTTTTTTTTTGGGGGGGGGGGGTAAGGGGGCTTTTTAGTTTTTCAAGTCGTCTTTTATTGCCTCTTGTGTGATTTCCTACTCCTTCTCCCCCGGTGCTTCCTCCCTTGACTTCTGTTGGAGTCTTTCCAATTTCCTGTGTTCTGGCTGTCTCTGGCATTTTCTTTCCCCTCTCTGCAATCTCTCTCTCTGTCTGTCTGACTTTCTCTCTTTTTTTCATCTTTTCTTTCCGCTCTCTCTCTCTCTCTCGCTCGCTCGCTCGTTCGTTCTCTGTCTATCCGACTTTCTCTCTTTTTTCATCTTTTCTTTCATCTCTCTCTTTCTTTCTGTCCAGCTTTCTGTGTTTCTTTTATCTTCTCTTTCCGCTCTATCTCTCTCTCTTTCATATTTTCTTTCCGCTCTATCTCTCTCTTTTTTCATATTTTCTTTCCGCTCTATCTCTCTCTCTTTCATATTTTCTTTCCGCTCTATCTCTCTCTTTTTTCATATTTTCTTTCCGCTCCATCTCTCTCTTTCTCTCTCCCTTTCGCTTTCTGTCTATCTCTCTATCTCTATTAGTCTCTTTCTACCTGACTCTCTCTCTATCTCTCTCTCTATCTATTTATCTATTTATCTATCTGTCTCTCCCTTCCCTTCTCTCTCTCTCTCCCTCCCTCTCTCTCTCTCTCTCTCTCTCTCTCTCTCTCTCTCTCTCTCTCTCTCTCTCTCTCTCTCTCTCTCTCTCTTCTCTCTCTCTCTTTCTCTCTCTGTCTCTCTCTCTCTCTCTCTCCCTCCATCTCCCTTCCTTCCTCCCCCCCCCCTCTCTCTCTGTCTCTCTCTTTCTTTCTCATTATTCTTATTCTCCGATTCACTCACCCTTTCTTATCGACGGCGCCCTCCCTCTTGTGGCGCGCTCGATCTCTCCAGTTCAATAACTTTTTTTCTTGGCTGTTTGAATGCCATTATCGACTTTTATATCACTTTCACCCTTTTGTACTCTCTTTCATATGTATATAATTAACTCCGCACCTTTCCTTCCATTTATCTTTCTTATTCAATCAGCCTTTGTTCGTCTGTTTTGATTTTTTTTTTTTTTTCCTTTTTTGTACTCTAGATGTCATTTATCACTCCTGTTAGCTTCACTCTCTCTATCTCCGCCCCTCCCCTCTCATTCTCTCTCCTTTATCCTCTCCCCTTCTTTCTCCCTTATTTCCCCCCAATTGCTCTCCCTCTCTTTCCCTCTCCCATGCTCCATTACCTTTCCTATCCCTTACCCCTTCCCCTTTCCGCTTTCTTGCCCCCTCTCCCTTCCCCCTTCCTTCTCACAAACCTATCTAATTGATAATCATGCTCGAAATGATATATAGTTATGATGAAGTTCTTGGTGTTTGATTACGTATGTTGTGTGTACATAATTTGCATAACTCTATTTTGAGAAAATGTGAGATTTATACATATGTGAATATTGTTGTAAGTAAATCTGTCAGAGTGAAGCCCCCTTTTCACCCTTACGACGGTTTTGCTGTCGTCGTCTGTCTGTGTCTCATTCGTATCTCTCTCTTATGCTACTTTCTCATCTTTATTACCTTATCCAAGCTGTTTGTTTTCTGTTCCTCTAGTCTGTTTCT
>BOPN01000199.1:302436-304936 GCA_017312705.2 Penaeus japonicus
ACAATGATTCATAACCAGAGCATTTTTGCGTCACTTCACCTGGAAACTTTAACATCTCAAAATTTCATTTTATTTACCTCTTTTTTTTGCAGTTTTTGTTGAAGTTATGATATTCCGACTTCATAATAATGCCTGTAAGTCTTTCATCCAACTTGGCCATCTGTTTCTAAGACTTTTGTGGACTCGGAGGCATCTTGAGTTTGGCTTTCGTAACGTTGCATTAGTCCTTAAGTAAATACAGTTTTATATCTTATGTTATCATTATCTTTATTGTTAACAAGTTACATAATCATCGTTACTAACAATTTCATAATAGTTATTGTTACTTTTTATATCATTACTGTTATCATTACTATATGTAATAGTACTTGTAGCATCATTGCTATCATTCTCATCATTATCATTATTATCGTTTTTCTTTTTATTTCTTTATTACCATCATCATCATCGCCGTTGGTAGTGTTATCATTATTAGTATTGTCGTCATTGTTATCATTGTCATCAACATTCTTATTGTTATTATTATTATTACTATTATTATCATCATTACTATTGTCATTATCATCATTCGTACTGTTATTCTCATTATTATCCTTATCAGTATTATTATGCTGTTCTTATTAATTTTACCATTAGTGTTATTATCATTATCATTATAATTAACATTATCATTATTATTGTCATTATCATTATCAACATAATTACCATCGTTATCATCATTGTTATCATCCATATCTTAATTGCTGTTATTATTATCATTATCTTTATTACCATTATCATAAATACTGTCATCATTTCTTATCATCATTACTATATTCTTTATCCTTATTATTATCCTCATGATTGTCATTATTACCAGTATTATCAATAACATCTTCATCATCATTGATATCATTATCATCGTTATTGTTATCATTACCCTTTTTGAATAATTATTGGTGTCATTATCATTATTATTATCACTATCCTCATTATCCTTATCATTGTCCTTATCATTACCATTATCATTATCATCAGCATTGTCATTATTATTATGATTATCATCATCATCCTCATCATTATTATAATTATCATTAAACATTATTGTCATCAATATTGTCATTGTTAACTTTATCATTATAATTACCATCATTATCAATACTATTCTAATACTGTTACCCTTATCATTATTGCTTTCATTTTTATCAGTATCAGTATACTATTCATTGCTATTAAATTGCATAATGATAATCATTATCACGCTTTTGCAAATAACCATTGCCATTATATACGCTTCCTATTGCAATTATCACAATTTCCAAATCTGTATCTATTAATCTTATCAAACCCTCTATCACATAATTAATTATATTTATGGAATTATTATTCTTACTCGGATCCTATATATATTTCCCTATTACTCCCTATTCTTAATCTATGAATATGACAATAATTGCATCGATTTACTGTTATTGGAATTATCATCATAGAATCATTATGGCGTGTTGGTCTCCTCTACGCAAATGTGACGTCACGGAATTCGTATTGACGTCACAAATGAAGAATGACGTCACTGATTAATGCTGATTAACCTTCTGGATAATCTCATTTTATTCATCTTTTAGTTTTTTTTCCCTTTATCCGATTTTTTTTCTTATTTTCTTCTTCTTCTCTTATTAATTATTATCATTATTTAATACGTTCGTTTTTTCGTGTTTTTTTTTCTTTTTCTCGTTTTTTAAAGTACGTCACTCATTCTTCTTTTTATCTTACGTTTTTTTTTTTTTTATCTTTTTTGATATTTAATTTCTGCATTTCTTTCGTTTTTCGAATTATCGGTATTTTCTTTATTTCTTTTACTATTAATTTCGCTTTTTTATTTTCTTTTTCTCTTTCTTTTCTTTCTTTTCTTTTTTTTCTCGCTCTCTCATTCGTTTCTCACGATCACATCACTTCTCCGGTGATCCCATTTCATGGACCAGCGAACCTAATGAACTTTCTGCAGAATGTTAAAGTCTCCCCCCTCTTCCTCTCCCTCCCCCCTTCTTCTTCTCCCCGCCCCTCCCCTCTCCTTCCTTCCCTCCTTATCCCTCCCCCTCCTTACTCCCTCCTTCCTCACCCTCTCCCCTTCTTCGTCTCCCCCCCCCCCTCTCCTTACTTCCCTCCTTACCCCCTCCTTCCCTCCTTCCCTGCCTCCCTCCTCCCCCCTTATCCAACCTACCCCTTCCTTCCCCCACCCTCATCCTCCCCCTAACCCAACCTAACCTGCCCGTAACATGTGGTCGCGTGTGTGTGTATGTGTGTGTGTTTGTGTGTGTGTGTTTGTGTGTGTGTGTGTGTTTGTGTGTGTGTTAAAACATAATGACGCAATATATATACTGTTCTCTCTCTCTCTCTCTCTCTCTCTCTCTCTCTCTCTCTCTCTCTCTCTCTCTCTCTCTCTCTCTCTCTCTCTCTCTCTCTCTCTCTCTCTCTCTCTCTCTCTCTCACTCTCTCACCCTTCTTCTTCCCTTCCCTCTCC
>BOPN01000199.1:309936-312436 GCA_017312705.2 Penaeus japonicus
CTCTCTATCTCTCCCCTCTCCTCTACTCCCTCTTCTATCTCCTCTCTCTCTCTCCTCTCTATCTCCTCTCTTACTTTCCCCTCTCTCTATCTTTCCTCTCTCTCTCCTCCTCTCTCTCTATCCTCCCTCCTCTCTATCCCCTTTTCTTCCTTCCTTCTCCTCTCTCTATCTCTCTCCTCTCTCTCATTTTCTTCTCCCCCTCTCTTCCTCTCTTCTCTTCCTCCCTTCTTCCTCTCCTCCCTCCCCATCTGTCTCTCTCTCTCTCTCTCTCTCTCTCTCTCTCTCTCTCTCTCTCTCTCTCTCTCTCTCTCTCTCTCTCTCTCTCTCTCTCTCTCTCTCTCTCTCTCTCTCTCTCTCTCCCTCTCTCTCTCTCTCTCTCCCTCTCTCTCTCTCTCTCTCCCTCTCTCTCTCTCTCTCTCTCCCTCTCTCCCTCTATCTCTCTCCCTCTCTCTCTCTCTATCTCTCTCCCTCTCTCAACCCAATCCCGAGTCGCAACCAACGCGTTCCATCCTCAGCGAAGCTTTGAGACTCGAGCGCACTTGACACAGGGAGACTGGCAGCTTGAAGCTATTGACTCAAGGCTCTTAATTTGCACAATATGAATAATTTCTAAGAGCCAAGTTGGGCGCGTGTATGTGTGTGCATGACGATGTAAGAGCGTTTGCATTTGATGTGGTTACAGGTGTGTTTGTCTGGGTTTCGGGTTTGAATGTGTGTGTGTGTGTTGTGTGTGTGTGTGTGTGGGGGGGGGGGGGGTTATGTGTGTGTGTGTGTGTGTGTGTGTGTGTGTTAGAGTTTGCGGGTAGGATTTTGTTTGTATTTCTTCCCTGGCTCTTCATGTTGCAATGTATTTAAACTGCTTCTATGGGTTCTGTACCATAATTATCTCTTTTTTTTCCTTTTTGTTAGAAAGCACGTTTCCTAAAATACGATTTTTAAAAAAAGAATATACACTGAGGAGTAATTCACATACAGATAAGAGAGGGGGAGAAGTTCCCATAAAGCTCACTGCAATATGGGCCTGGAAAGGGTTCACCATATAAAAATAACAACATGAAAGGAGGAGAGACATGGCTAAATAAAACTGGCAACGTTGCAGGAATAGAAGGGCCTGAACATAAACCTCTTGGCATAAGACAGTAGTTTAGTACTTCCCGGCATAAAACTACTGCTCACCGAGAGATGGAGAGGGAGAGGGAGAGGGAGAGGGAGAGGGAGAGGGAGAAGCAGAGGGAGAGGGAGAGGGAGAGGGAGAGGGAGAGGGAGAGGGAGAGGGAGAGGGAGAGGGAGAGGGAGTGTGTGTGTGTGTGTGTGCGTGTAGGTGTTTTTGTGTGTCTGTGTATCTGTATTTGTATTTGTTTTCGAGTTGGTGTGTATGTATTTACTGCTTTTGATATGTTGTTTTATTTATGCTTATACACGCATGCATGTTTACTGTCATCTTATTGTACGTCATTATTATTATATTTATTATCATATCACCTCTATTGCCATTGTTATTGTTGTTATTATCATTATTATCCTTATCATTATTATCATTATTATTATTATCATTATCATTATTACTCTTGTCATTACTATTACTACTACTACCATTACTATCATCAATATCATTAACATCACTATCATTATCATTATGGTTATTTTCATTATAATTGTGATGAGTATTTTTTATTACTATTCTCATTATTATCATCATCATTAATACTATTTCCATTATCTTCACTATTCTCATTATCATTATATATATTGTCATCCTTACCATCATTTCCATTATCATTATCACTATCATTATCATAATCACCAATATCATCATCGTCATAATTATTTTTATTCTCATCATGATTACTAAGATCACTATAGATATTATGATTATCATTATCATAGTCATTGCTCGCATTACTATTATCCATTCATGATATTTCTTTATCATGCGAGTTCTTTTCCTTTCGATTCCGAATGTTCAAACCAAAGGTGAATATTTTTAAAATTAATCATTGATGAAAGAAAAAGATTATTGGAAATTAGTAATTACTGTTCGTTTAACTTGAAATTTGCAAAATATTGCACATTGCTCTTTGTTGCTAAAGAGGATATTGGTGTCGAAAGGTAGACTTTTACATTGCAAAAACATTCACAAAATACAATTTCAAACGACCATGCACTCATTATAGAATGTTGCATAACCATGCACATATATTGCTAAATCATCGGTAAGCATTGTAATAACATGTAACTAACTCATGCAAACATGTCAAATCATCTATTGACATTGCAATATCATGTTGCAAACTTAAGTATGCTTGTCAAATTATCTATTCAAATTTGTGTTATAACCACCGACGGCCGCCAAGAAAACTGAAGTCAAGGGCCGGTGCAGTCGAAGGAAAGCGGTACATTCCTGCAGAAACGGTACATTTAAGCAGAAGTGGTACATTTGAGTAGAAGCGGTACATTTGAGTAGAAGCGGTACATTTGAGTGGAAGCAGTACATTTTAGC
>BOPN01000199.1:327436-329936 GCA_017312705.2 Penaeus japonicus
ATTATCATGATGGTTGTTAATCACTTATCATTTCATGACTATTCATTATAATATTACTACCATCATTATCATCTTCATTATTACCGTCATCATTATTATCATCACTATCATTTACTGTCTCAGGCTGGTGTTTTGCAGTGATAAGACCTTATGCCCAGGGGTCCTACTCCTTCTCCTTCGCAAGACTGTGACACTCGTCGTGATATTCGGATCTTCCTTGGTAACGCTGTGATTTGCAACAATTTGCAACTTTTCCTATCCACGATTGTATCCATTTAATCACGTTCCCAAGAGCTCCTGCAACAACAACAACAAATAGACTACAAGCACACGTTCCACCCCCCACCCCCCCACCCCCGTCCATACTCTCAGAATTCCACATTGCAAAGGCTGGTACGTCTCTCCTTTCTAGTTTCCTTCTCAACCACGGTGCGTCCTGCCACAGAGCACTGCAACGTCAATCAACCATACTTTTTTCCATCTTTTCTTTCAACCAAAATGATGTCTGGTCTTATTGCGTTTTATGTGCTTTGTCACAATGAACTAAAAAAGACCGAAATAACTTTGACTTGTTTATTTTCATTCAGAGAATCAGGCATGTGTTTGTACCGTTTCTTGACATGTGGCGTATTTTACTTCGTGTGCAGAATCCATTGCAAAATACGTGCAATATCATTATCTTTCTTTTTTGTACGCCATCATGGTGCATTAATTAATTATGTGATTTTTGTTATCATTATTTTTTTTGTTATTATTATTATCATTATTATCATGTTTATTATTATTATCATTGTTATTATTATCATTATTATCATTATGATTATTATTATGATTATTATTTTCATTATTATCATTATTATTATTATTATTATTATCATTATTGTTAGTATTATCATTATCATCATCATCATCATTATAAGCATCGTCAATGTCATCATCATCATTTTTGTTATTATTGTTATAATTATTATCATTCTCATCATTATCCTTATTTTTATTATTATTATCATTATTTTCCATTATCACTGTTATTCACAACGTTATCATCAACTCATTATCATTATCTTTTTTTTTTAATTGTTATCATTATTATTACTATCATCATCATCATTAATGTAACACTCATGATTATTATTATATTATTATTATCATCATTTTAATATTCATTCTTTCATCATCATCAACAACATTATTACCATAACCTTATTTCATATGATGATGGAAACAATTGCAACAAAGATAATTGAACTTCCTTCTCAAAAAAAAAAGAAAAAAAATCACTGTCAACGACCCACATATCTCGTAGCAATCCAGTCCGTGGCAATTGCAATGCACACTAAAACAAGACGGAAATTGCTAGTATTTCGGATTAAATCATAGTTACAAACAACACAAAGCCCTATAGAGTGGAGCATAAAGTAAGCTATAACCGTACATTCAATTATGACGCGAGAGAGCGTTCCGGTTTTTGGATGATGCAATGGTTGCACATTGAATGCAAGCCTGACCCTTGTCTCCGGTGATTTTGACTTTGACACGTTTATTGAGACAAGTGGTTATTTACATCTCAAAATTTTGGGGTGGCATAGGCTATCCTCATCCCTATCTTTGTTCTTCTGTGGAATCATATGTTTACTACAAAAATTATAGCCATATTAATAGATTGTAATTCATACAGTGCATAAGATGGATAAATCCCAAATTCTCTCTCTCTTTCTCTGTCTCCCTCTCTCAGTCTCTCTCTCTCTCTCTCTCTCTCTCTCTCTCTCTCTCTCTCTCTCTCTCTCTCTCTCTCTCTCTCTCTCTCTCTCTCTCTCTCTCTCTCTCTCTCTCTCTCTCTCTCTCTCTCTCTCTCTCTCTCTCTTTCTCTCTTTCTATCTCGCTTTATCTCCTTCCCTATCCCTCTCTCTTTCGCTCTCTCTTTCTCTTTTCCTCCTCCTCCTCCTCTCTCAATCTCTCTCTCTCTCTCTCTCTCTCTCTCTCTCTCTCTCTCTCTCTCTCTCTCTCTCTCTCTCTCTCTCTCTCTCTCTCTCTCTTTCTTTCTCTTCCTCTCTCTTTCTCTCTCTCTCTCTCTCTCTCTCTCTCTCTCTCTCTCTCTCTCTCTCTCTCTCAAATATTTGGTAGTATAAGTGATGGTACTTGACCGCTTACCTTTTTGTTCTCGGTATATGAGAGCTTTTAAGTCTTGTATAAGGATATATTATGGTTGATGAGGAGCAGAGTTTTGCTTACTCTTGATGTGTTGCCGCCAATGATTGTGTCCAGATGTGCTCAAAAGAATTAAGGGATTTTTTTTTTTTTATATCACATGATATTTATATCTACGGTGCTTGCAAAACGAAAATAGAAAAAATGGAACTCAAATTACAATTAACATGTAATGTGAACATTTTCAGTCGACGTAAATTTTCTTAAATTAAATATCTTAAGCCGGTGCCGCTATCCAACAAATGATATTGTCCTCGAGTTGCATGGTAAATGTTCTGTTTTGCTTATTTCC
>BOPN01000199.1:347436-349936 GCA_017312705.2 Penaeus japonicus
ATCGTTATCATTATCATTATCATTACTGTTATTATCATTATTATTATCATTACTCCTATTATCATTATTATTACTATCATTATCATTACTATTGCCATTATCATTGTTATCCTTATTATCATTACTATCATAATTATTATCAGTGTTATCATTATCATTGTTATTATGGTTACTATTCTTGTTATTACTGTTATAATTACCATTACTACTATTGTAGTCCTCATCATCTACGTCATGATTAACCATATTTTCATCACTATCATTATCTTTATCATTATCATCCTCATTCTCGTCACTTTCTTTATCTATCATCATCATTGCCATCATTTTCACCATCCATCATTATCAGTCATCCTTTTCACTATATATCATCATCATTGACATCCTTTTCACTACCTATCATCATTTTCACTAGCTATCATCATTGATATCCTTTTCACTATCTATCATCACTGTTATCATTGCACAGAACCTTCAAATACCAGAACTGTGGCCGCCAAAATATTCAAAAAGGACCATACAGTATAGCCAATGTTTTTGAGTGAGTGTTCTAACCGAGCGAATAACTTAAATAAGCTGTCGTAGTGTATTGGTAGTTACTGATCTCTAGCACATGAAAGCAAGCTAGAACACATAAGCTAACGCAGGCACTTCCACTTCCACTTCCTCCTCTTTCTCTTCTTTCTCTTCCTCTTCCTCCTGCTCCTTCTCTTCCTCCTCTTCCTCCTCATCTTCCTCTTCCTCCTGCTCTTCCTCTTCCTTTTCCTCCTCCTCCTCTTCCACCACCACAAAACACCCTGCGTGCTAAGCCTCCTTTGACAACCGGGGCAAGTGAAGCAACTTAAATATCGTTCATCAAAGTCTTTTTCTTCTTCTTCTTCTTTTTCTTCTTCTTCCTTTTTTTTATTCCAGGGCGCATTCAGCAGCCAGCTTGTTGAGTTGTTTAGTCTCTGCATCCATTAGCGAAATTAGAGCTGCTGGGTGAGATAGGCTTGAGAAAGTGACGGCTCAAGTTATGTTTGGTTGGACGCCCACTGATCGACTTGGAGAAACTGATATATACATGGTTAGCGGCTGCTACATGGTTAGCGGATCATAGAGGTTGGTGTATACAAATATGATGATAATAGCAATAATAATGATGATGATGATGTGATCATGATAGTATATATACATGCAAGCAGGAGTATGAATGTAAAATAGGAGTACAAACACATGGGGGCGACACGAGACACTGCAATAAGCACAGACACTCATGTAGGCAATTATACATAATTGCACAGGAGAGAACAAAAATTATATACTCATATATGTGCTAAATGAACACCTACCTAAAGACATACACACACACATACATTTACGCATACACAGTCATAGACACATAAGCATACACATAAACAACTAGATCAACGTAAATGCACAAATACATACATACATTAAAAAAAAAAATAGAAACCCAAACACAAATATGAATAAACAAAAAAACATACAGTAACAAACAGACAAACACACACGTACACACACACCATGAAACCCAAACACACGCACACACACACGCTAAGAAACCTAAACACACATATTAAAACACAAAACGCACAAGCAACATCCACACACTCTAAAGCCATCCCAGAAATCCCAAATCCGAGACCAAACTTTCCGTGAAGGCTTTGCAGTTGAATTTAGTTTGTGGTTGAAAATTACATGTTATATCAATAACAGCAAATCTCGGATGCCATGGCAACTGTTCGCTAGCAATCAATTATTCATGGATTGCATTTGATGCAAGATCGCTGCAAAACGTTTTACAGCCGTCGATAGTGCTGCTTGCAGAACTTTGGGGATTATCATTTATATCGTGTTTTTATTATTGGAAAAGGGAGAGGGCGAGGAAGAGAGAGAGAAAGAGAGATAGATAGAGAGAGAGAGAGAGGGAGGGAGGGAGAAAGGGAGGGAAAGAGAGAGAGAGAGAGAGAGAGAAAGGAGAGGAGAAAAGAGAAAGAGAGGGGGAAGAAAAGAGAATAAAAGAAGTAGAAAAGCGAGAGAGAAAGACAGAGACAGAAACAAAGGGATAAAGTGAGAGAAAGAGAGAGAGAGAGAAACAGAGATCAAGAGATTTACACTAACGTAATTCCCTGCGCTTTGTGCTACGATAACTTCTGATAATCACAAACAAAACAAGTGACAAGCAACAAGCAACCTTCTAACCAGCAAAGCATGATTGAAAACAGACGCCTAACCACTCACTGCAAAGAGCAACATTCCAGAGACACAAACGACATCCTGCAACCAAAGTCTATGATGTTGCCTAGTTTTCCCTCATAACAAGATCTTAACTTGTTGTATCATGTAAGAAGAAGTTTGTGGAAACGGCGGGAGGGATAGGATGGGGGGATGGGGGGTTGAGTGGGGGGGGGACTTCGATAAACAGAGTTAAACAATATTGCTTTGGCTGAGTGAAACTTCAAAGTCGTTGCTTCTGGTGGTTTATGCTGTTTTTTAT
>BOPN01000199.1:364936-367436 GCA_017312705.2 Penaeus japonicus
CGTGCAGAAGGGCGAAACTCCAATCTCCCGAGGGAGGATATATCTAAATTTCCGGTGCCTCGGCATATTTATGTCCGCGGCTGGAGGCGTGACGGCTCGAGCTGCTGTGACTGTTGTTTTGGCCCCTCCCCCCCTCATTCCCACCCACCCATCCCCCCCTCTCACTCTCCTTCCCCCCCTCTCACTCTCCCTCCCCCCCTCTCACTCTCCCTCCCCCCCTCTCACTCTCCCTCCCCCCCTTTCACTCTCCCTCCCCCCCTCTCACTCTCCCTCCCCCCCTCTCATTCTCCCTCCCTCCTCTCATTCTCCCTCCCCCCCTCTCACTCTCCCTCCCCCCTTTCCCTCTCCCTTTTCCCTCTCCTCTCTCCCTCCCCCCCTCTCACTCTCCCTCCCCCCCTCTCACTCTCCCTCCCCCCTACTCACTCTCCCTCCCTCCCTCTCACTCTCCCTCCCCCCTCTGAGGTCGAGCGCTCAGCGAGACGGTGGGTCGAGTGTAGATGTCACTCATACACAATACACGCATACATATATACACACATACATACACATATGCCTAGTTACATACATGTGTGGTTGTGGTAGTGTTTTTATGTGTGTTTTTGTGCATGTGTGTGTGTGTGTTTGTGTGTGTTTATGTGTGTTTGTGTATGTGTGTGTGTGTTTATGTGTGTGTGTTTATGTGTGTTTGTGTGTTTATGTGTGTGTTTGTTTATGTGCGCTTGTGTGTATGTGTGTGTGCGTGCGTGTGTGTATAGGTACAAAAGGAGACATACAAGTCATTTTGATTTCTCTATCTATAAATATTGCTTCTCGGATATAATTCTGCAGTTATTAACTTGTCGATTACAAAGACGAACATCATACACAAATATTCAAAAACTTCTTCCTAACGAGTGAAATCCTTTCTGAAACCCACCCCCTCAAAAAAGATGTAATATATGAAAAAAATAAGTCGATAAAATCAATAAAGAAATGAGTGAATAAACCAAATTAGAAATAAAATTTAAAAAAAATAAACTGCATTCCTCCGCCAACAGGCTTTCCCGATCTTCCAAAGGTTGATTTGCTAATTCTTATATAAACAAAATACCTCTCAAGACCCAATGATTCGCAGAAGTTGCAAAATAATTCATCATCAAAGTTATTGCAGCAAAGTTTGCAACAAATATACTTGGAATCTGCAAGCATACAAAGGCGGAACTGCAGATGTGTTTGCCTCTGAGGGTTAGTCAGGGTTGGGGCTAGAGAGAGGGGGGAGGGGGAGGGGGAGGGAGAGGGGGGGGGCGAGACAGACAGACAGACAGACAAAGAGAAAGGATGGAAATGAGGGAGAGAAGGTGATATACAGACAGAAAGACGGAGAGAGAGAAAGGGAAAAATATGAAACATTTTAGAGTATTATGTACATACAAACTGACAGACAGGCAAAGACGTAGAAAGAGCCAGAAAGTACAGAGAGAGAGGGAGAGACATTAACAGAGATAATAAAGGTTATTTTCAATGGATGAAAAATATCAGCGTTATATGCTCATTCAAGCAGACAGACGGAAAGGGAGAGACAGACACAAAGAAACAATAGAGACACAGAGAGAGAGAGAGAGGGAGAGAGGGAGAGAGAGAGAGAGAGAAGAGAGAGAGATAGCAAGAGAAAAGAGAGAGAGAAAGAGATAGCGAGAGAGAGAGAAGAGAGAGATAGCGAGAGAGAAGAGAGAGAGAGAGAGAGTTAGAGAGAGAGACAGTCTATTTAACGATGATGGAAAATATCAGCATAACATACATATACGAGCAAATTCCATTTATGTTGCAACGCCACCTCGGGGCTAATAATGTAATATACATATCTTCTCATAATTCAACTTATACAAATAAATAATTAATTCGAATATTTTTTTCAAGTAGTGTAATTACAAAAGCGTGAATATTCTCTTCTCTCCAAATGAGTTTTACTGCACTAGTGTTCTCAAAGGCACGGTTTTGGTGTTCTTAATACAGCAAATAGATTGCATTGTTGCATTGTGCAAAAATCTTTCTCGAGTTTGATCGTAGTCCATTTTCGTTGTGGGTTTATATTCCTCTTCTGTTCCTTGCCAGATTCGATGATAAGATTTTGTTATTTCGACATGCAGTAAACAGCAGTAAAATGTATAGAGGGTGCGCAGGTCGTGTCGTTTTTATTTTCGAAAAAAGTAAAAGGTGTTTCAGATATATATTTCTAGTTCATTATATGATGGTGCTTTACCAGGGTACATGAAAGTTCTCAGTCCCTTTAATCTGACATTAAAAATATAGTTATGTGAAGGGGAAAAAGGCGTATCATTTTTCGTTATATATTAAATCACCTTGATGAATTTAAAATGAAACATGCGAACAATTTCGAAGCTATATCGAAAAGAGGAGAGAAATATATGATTTTTTTTTTTTTTTTTCGTTTTCTGGAAAGTGACAACTGACATTGAGGTAAATATGTTGCATGTAGTTATTGATGTGCTTGTGAATGGAG
>BOPN01000199.1:392436-394936 GCA_017312705.2 Penaeus japonicus
CGTCCCTGTCATCAAGAGTCCTCGGCAGTATCTCAAAGGTCCCACAGGACTCTGATTTTGTCCTCAAGGCTCGAGTTTAGCTTTCCCGAAGAGAGACGAAAAGTTCGCTGTTTACACGTCACTCTGGGACGGTCGTGATGTCCATGCGAGATGTCTGAGAGATATCGTCGGCTGGGGGTCCTCTCTCTTCTGTTTATATCTTTTATTTATTGCTTTCTTCTCTTCGTCTCTCTTTTATTTCTGTTTTTTCTCTCTCTCTTTTTTTCTCTCTCTTTTCTCATGTCTCTCTTTTATTTTTTTAATTTTCTCTTAGTCTCCCTCTTGTCTTTCTTATTTTTTCTCCATCTCTTTTTTCTCTTTTGTCTTTTTTTTTACTTTTTTTATTTTTTCCATTTTTTCTCTTACTCTCCCTTTTGTTTTTCTCCCTTCTCTCTCTAAGTCTCTTTTATTTCTCTCTTCTCCCTAATTCTCTCTTTCATTTTCCTCGCTTTCATATTTTCTGCATGTTCCCTCTTCTTCCTCGTTTCGTCTCTCTTCACTGTTTTTATCTTTTATTTTACTCTACTTCCTTCGCTCCATTTCGTCTTCTTTTTCTTCTTTCTCCTCTTCTTTCTCTTGTTCTCCTCTCTTCTACTCCCTTCGCCTTCTCTTTTCCTTTCTTCCTCCTCCGTTCTTCCATCTTCTCTTCTCTTCCTGCCTCTCATCCTTCTCCTCTTCTTCTCTCCTCTCCTCTCTTCTCCTTCTTTTTTCTTTCCTTTTCCTTCATTGAAAATTCGTTTGCTTATCTTCTCCCTCGCTATTCTATCTCTCATTTTTCCTCTCTTCCTTTCCCCTCTCTCTCTCTCCTAATCCTTTTTCTCTCTCCATCTCCATTCCCTCCTCCTCTCTCTCTCCATCTCCATTCCCTCCTCCTCTCTCTCTCCATCTACTCCCCCTCTCTTTCTGTCCAATCCCTCTTCATCTCTTTCTCCCTCCTCTCTTTCGCTCCATTTCCTCCCCCTCTTTCTCCCCACCTTTTCCTCCTCTGCTCTCTCCATCTCCCTCCTTTCTCACAAACCGCCCCTCTTTTTCTTTCTCTCCATCTTCCCTCTCCCTCTCATCTTCATAAAGGCAACCCTCATTGTTCCAAAAAACAACATGAAGAAGAATGGAATGCGCACCTAATCGCTCCTCTCACTCTCTTCCAGATTTCATTCTTCACTCTCTTTCTTTCTTTCTTTCTTTCTATCTTTCATTTCTCTCTCTCTTTTCTTTATTTTTTCTTCTCCTATTCTGTGGCAGAGGGGGGGTCTTGGAACTTCTGGATGGATGGGGTTGGGGTAGAGGGACGGGGTGGGGTAGAGGGATAGGGGTGGGGTAGAGGGATGGGGATGGGGTAGAGGAACGGGGGTTGGGTAGAGGGATGGGGGTGGGGTAGATGGATGGGGGTGAGGTAGAGGGATGGGGGTGGGGAAGAGGGATGGGGGTGGGGAAGAGAGATGGGAGTGAGTGATGGGGGTGGGGTAGAGGGATGGGGGTGGGGTAGAGGGATGGGGGTGGGGTAGAGGAATGGGGTAGGGTAGAGGAACGGGGGTGGGGGGAGGGATGGGGCGAGGTAGAGGGACGGGGGTGGGGTAGAGGGATAGGGGTGGGGTAGAGGTATAGGTGGGGTAGGTGAGCATGGGGTGGGGGTAGATGGATGGGGGTGGGCAAGAGGGATGGGGGTGGGGTAGAGGGATGGGGGTGGGGTAGAGGGATGGGGGTGGTGTAGAGGGATGGGGGTGGGGTAGAGGAACGGGTGGTAGAGGAACGGGGGTGGGGGAGGGATGGGGGCGAGGTAGAGGGACGGGGGGTGGGGGTAGAGGGATGGGGGCGAGGTAGAGGGACGGGGGGTGGGCAGAGGGATAGGGGTGGGGCAAGAGGGATGGGGGTGGGGTAGAGGGATGGGGGTGGGGTAGAGGGATGGGGGTGGGGTAGAGGGATGGGGGTGGGGTAGAGGGATGGGGGTGGGGTAGAGGGATGGGGGTGGGGTAGAGGGATGGGGGTGGGGTAGAGGGATGGGGGTGGGGTAGAGGGATAAAAGGGGTAGAGGGATGGGGGTGGGGTGGCGAGGGATGGGGGGTGAGGTAGAGAGACGGGGGTGAGGTAGAGGGATGGGGGTGAGGTAGAGGGATGTGAGGCGAGGTAGAGGGACGGGGGTGGGGTAGAGGGATGGGGGCGAGGTAGAGGGATGGGGGTGGGGTAGAGGGATGGGGGGCGAGAGAGGGATGTGGGGGTGGGCAAGAGGGATGGGGGGTGGGGTAGGAGGGATGTGGGGGTGGGGTAGAGGATGGGGGCGAGGTAGAGGGACGGGGGTGGGGTAGAGGGATGGGGGCGAGGTAGAGGGATGGGGGTGGGGTAGAGGGATGGGGGCGAGGTAGAGGGATGGGGGTGGGCAAGAGGGATGGGGGTGGGGTAGAGGGATGGGGGTGGGGTAGAGGGATGGGGGTGGGGTAGAGGGATGGGGCGAGGCAGAGGGATG
>BOPN01000199.1:402436-404936 GCA_017312705.2 Penaeus japonicus
AACAACTTTTGTAATTTTAAAACAAAATTGAAAGAACACCTTTTTACTCATCAAGTGTAAATATGTATGTATTCATATAAGAATAACCATTGTAATTTATGGAATAAAATGTTTGAATTTGAATTTGAATTCTCTCTCTCTCTCTCTCTCTCTCTCTATCTATCTATCTATCTATCTGTCTCTGTCTCTAGCTATCTAACAACTTATTTATGTTTGTTTGTTTTTCTCTCTCCTTATATATGTATGTGTATATATTTAAATGTATGTATATATGTGTATGTGAATATATATAGTATATAGTATATATATATATATATATATATATATATATATATATATATATATATATATATATATATATGTATATATATATATATATATATATATATATATATATATATATATATATATATATATATATATATACACTTGTATCAGTTCTAACACCTGTGACCAACAATAAAACTCGACAAAATAAAAGAAATAGACTCATATTCAAAATCCCTTCAATTCATAAGCAGGATTAAATAAAAGAGCTAAACATCAAACAACAATGCGCTACTCAAAATAACTTAGAATAATAGTAAAAGAAAAATATGTACAATAACTCACACCAGATTGATCTTGAAGACCAAGTGACAGTTTAATGCCTCTGAATCCATAAGGGTCGATTTCCGGGACTTCATAGCGTGGTAATGGTGTTCAAGAAGAGCTTTTTATGAGAAATCGTTATTCATGTGTTTGTTTTATAACGATAAGTTAAGTTTTATGGGCAGTTGGTGTGGCCGTGTAATGCGTATGGCTGTATATCTACATTATGCATACGGTTATGCATTTCTATGTATAGGATTGTGATATATAAATGTGTAGTTACATTTCATTCATATGATTGGAATAGTAAATGTGATTGATATAGTAAATCATGTTGCGTATGTATATGTTATGGAGGCCTACATGACTATTTTTTCAGCTTTGATGTATAAAACTATCTAATCTAACAAGAATCTTCACTCGATGCTTGAAGTTAAACATTCAAAAGGCAGAGTTTAGAGTCATATGTAAATCATAGTTAGAAATAATGAGCCACTTCGAAGAAATATATGTTAACACGCGACCCAGTCCTAACGAAGGCTTCTTTTGCCCAGGAGCTAAACACAGCTGATTATATTTTTTTTTAACACACTCAGAAGTCAAATCATTTACTTGTAACTGCCGGTCGTCTTCAGCAACAGCTGCTAGCTTCCGGTTTAACAGCTGTTACAAAGTACAATGATGTGCTGCGTTCCTCCACTCTCGTATATTACAGTGAAAAAAGTAGGGCGCCTTCCCTACGTACTAATGAAATTACAAAGACGCATCATTCACAATCTTCCTTAATTAATTGTGAATTTATGGAAGGCTGGGACTTATTGTGCGAAGGTGGGCCTACTTTTGGCTCGTAAGAAACCGGGGAAGGTCGGCGGCTCTCGCCATATTGTCTCGTAAAGCTGTACTTTGGTTGATGTATGTGGGCTGCCCTCCCCTTTCGCTACCTCTGTCTCTTTCTCTTTCTCTCACTTTATCTACCTATATGTCTATCCTATTTCTGTTTGTTTTTTTCTCTCTCTTTCATTCTCTCTTTCTCTCTCTCTCTATCTCTCTCTGTCTCTCTCTCTCTCTCTCTCTCTCTCTCTCTCTCTCTCTCTCTCTCTCTCTCTCTCTCTCTCTCTCTCTCTCGAAAGAAGAAAAAAGTAGATACCCCTTAGCCATCTCCCATGCCCTCCCACCCTCCTTATTATTTCCTTCCTCTCCCCCTACTCCATCCCCGACGTAACGCAGTCCTCTTTCTCTTTCTCTCTCTGCCTCTTCCTCCTTTTCCTTCTACATTATCTTGTTGTTTTTGTCCTCTTTTGCTTCCTCCTTCGTTTCTTTACACTTTCCTCTTCATTTCCTTTCCTCTTTACTATCTTCCTCCTCTTTCTCCTTTTCCTCCTTTTACTGTTCATTCTACTCTTCCTATTGCTCCTACACATCAGTTGTGTCATATATCCTGCGTATTATAGGTCCTACGTGTTACATATGCTGCCTGTCATAAACCGTGCTTGTCACATATCCTCCGTGCCACATATCCTGCTTGGCATAGATTCTGAGTGTCATAGATCTTGTGTCACATATCCTACATGCCCCATATCCTGTGTGTCATAGGTCGTGCGTGTTACATATCCCTTGTGTCTTATATCTTGCATGTCATAGATCCAGAATGTCATAAAGAATCTATGTATATGCTTGGTAAAGATCCTGTGTCACATATCCTGCATGCAACATACTCTCCATGTGGCAGAGCCTCCGTGTCACATAGCCTCTGTCCTACATATCCTCTATGTCACTTACCACTGATACCACATATCTATCAGCAGTCCATCGCATCACCTCCCCTACATGCCACATATCCTGCCATACATCCTTCACGTCAAATTCCTCCACACGAAACCCTAGGCTCCATTAGGCTGAAGGACCTCGG
>BOPN01000199.1:412436-414936 GCA_017312705.2 Penaeus japonicus
TGTGTATGGACCGTCGCAGGAGTCCCCGCCGATACTTTTCAAGTGTCGCTAACGGAACCGCCATTATTTAACCAATACCGCCGGAAGCCCCACCGCGCTGGCAGCTTTGAAGCCGTTTTCCTGCCGCCGGTGTATAGATTAGACACTGGAAGACAATTTGCAAGTATCGAAGTTTTGCAGTGCAGTGTTGCCAGCTTAGCGGAGCGCAGTGATACAAGCCGTGCACTACGGGGAGGAGGGGAGGGGGGGGGGCTGATATAATCCCCCACTTGGGAGGTATACAAAAATTCCGTTGAAAAAGTTCATATGTCCTGTAGCTTTATTCAACTGTGTCATAAAACTCTGCGAACCTGAAATTTTAAAAATTGACAAACTACACTTTAACATTTTACCTCTCTATCCTTTATACAGATCATGCTCTCTGTCCTGGGACTTGTTTGTCCCTGTGACAACACGTGAATATCATAGAAGTTGCAATATTGCACAGCCAATCCCAAATTCCTAACTATTTTGAATGATAACTTCCATAATTTATATTTGAATACCCTGCTCGCACAAACTGAAAAGGAATGATAGCCTTTTGTTCCATATTTTTAGCCATAAGCAATCAGGAAATAGCACTTATTACCATGGAACAACAACAAACAATACACGTTGCAATCACATACAAAATGGCGTCTACTGTTCGTCAGCTGATTCAACCGGATTGGCGCCAACGAGAAAAAAAAACTTACTCTGTGTGCTTTCTTCACAGAGTGTGCTAAAATGTAATTATTTTTTTCTAATAAGAATGTTTCCTTTCCATTTCAGTCTTGAGGAATTTTGAATTTTGAAAAACGTGATTTTTTTTTTTTTTTTTTTTTTTTTTTTTTTTTTTTTTTTTTTATTTTTTGGTTTTTATGTGTGTCTTGAAATGGTATCAATGATATATATATATATATATATATATATATATATATATATATATATATATATATATATATATATATATATATATACACATACCCCGTCCAAGGAAATCTTTCCACTCCATCTTCCACCCTCCGCCCTAACCCCTTACCCCCCTACCCCCCACCCACCCCCGACACCCGGCGCGGGAAAGAGAGCCTCTGGAAATCCCACAAATGCTGACTAGCTGACTATTGCGAATATTTGAAGTTCCATTTGCACGAGATTTGCATAAAACCAATATGCAGTATCAACGGAATTTTGCTCTCCAAATATTTGATTCGTTAATTGTTATTTGTCTCCTTTTCGCGCCATTTTACAGATTAAGCATCGAGTCCCTTTCATCTCGCCCTACGCGGGACTTTTACATAAATACTCCCTCAGCGAATGAACGCTGAGCTATCATGTATGTAAAGCTTCGATTTCGTTATAAAGCTGACGGGTTTATGATACATGAATTCGAATTTTTGGACTACGCTTTTTCATCCCCCGAATATAAAGAAAATGTTTGTTTGATATCCTTTCTCTCTTGTTTTCTTCATTGGTATATCTTAAATGAATGATTTTTTTCTGAAAGCAGTAAATTGTTTTTACTCATACGTTTTTATCGGTAATTATCAATGCTGTTTTTGTCGTATATTGTCTTTATCATAATTATCATTATCATCATTATAATCATTGGTTTTATCATGATCTCTATTGCTGATATCACAAATTTTATTATGATTATAGTTATTAATTACAATTTTCAATTTTGTGTTCATTGTCATTATCATAATTGATATCATTAAGATTACCAATTATCATTATATCAGTTATCATTACAATCACTGTCATTAACCCATTGCGTACGGGTGTCATGACATACATGACGTAGGAGCTTTGGCCTGACGACGGGCGTCATGACGTACACGACGTTCGGGGATTTTGGATCACTGTGCTATTTTATTTTGCTATGAAAAAGGAATGAGTGATGATGGCTACTGCAGTCCTAATTACTATAATTACCGTAATATCGTGCAAGCTTAACGTCCAAAACCTAGATGGCACCACTTTTTTCTAGCACCAGCAGGTGAGAGAGCCTTGAATGGCACCCATCCACGGTCTCTAGCATGCACTGTCTCTATAGAGCGATGGCACACACTAAGTTGATGAACCCTTGCTCTAAATTACCGCCGATGAAGGATGTGCAGGCAGAACGAGAAGAGGAAGGTGACTCAATCCATACCCAGTGTCTAAAATGTGTTCCTGTGCCAATATGGATGTCTTTCACTGTGGCACTCACAGTCACAAGCACAGGTTTCATTCCTCTTCCCTACCTCTTCCTGTTATCTTTATTGTAGGTGGTTATATGTTTCGTATTCGTTCATGACAGCACAAAAATACGAAAAAATAAAGTTGCCTTTTGTCCTCCAATAAAACAGCAATACTTCTATCACATTGAGTATAAAGAAAATAATGAGCTATTATGGATAACATACTACAATTTTAGTCAACTGCAGCACTGATAGAGCCTGTCATACGGCACATATAAGTCTCTAAACTCAATAAA
>BOPN01000199.1:424936-429936 GCA_017312705.2 Penaeus japonicus
TCATGTTAAATGCACGAATTCACTTGCCGTGAGAGATTTGAAAGAAAAAAAAAGCGAAGCAGAAACGCAAAGCAGAAGCCCAGCGAAGTTTCTGTTTTGCTTCCCCGAGTTATCAGAGGAGTTCCGTGTTTCCGATTTGCCCTTCGGTGGATCGCGGGGGGTGGGGGGGTGGGGGGAGGCGGTCAGATCTGCTTGTCTACTTGCCTGGCTGGCTGGCTGGCTGACTGCCTGTCTGCTTGCTTGTCTGCTTGCCTGGCTCAGCGCTACCGTTTGAGGAGTTTACGTCGCGAATCCAGGAATAAACATGGCTGCCTATAATGTCGATTCCACATTTCTTCGCGGCTGAGTGAAAGCCAAAGAGAAATTGTTACGTTGTAATTGAGTATCTTGGTGTATTTACTTGGCAATTCTATTGTTTTCGTTTTTTTTTTTTCCTAATGAATCAAAGAAAAATAGGAGTATGATGTAGCCACCTCCATGATCACTCTGTGGCCAGTGGAAAATGACGAGTCACAGCCTTATATATATATATATGTGTGTGTGTGTGTGTGTATACATTGACAAGAGAGAGAGAGAGAGAAAGAAAGAAAGAAAGAGAGAGAGAGAGAGAGAGAGAGAGATAGAGAGAAAGAAAAAAAGAGAGAGGTAGAGAGAGAGAGAGAGAGAGAGACCAATCACAGCCTTTTCGGAATAAACAATCGACGCCACATTGGACTGCCTGTCTGGTTGGTTGTCTTGCGCTTTAGTAGTAGTAGCAGTGGTGTTGGTGGTATGAGCGGCAGTAGAGGTAGTAGTGGTATGATAGTGGTGGTTGTAGTGGTAGACGAGGCAGAGCGAACTCCAATGCCCTTGGCAGGCGAAAGTTTGACCTATGAAACAGTTCCCTCGTCAAATTAGGCAAGAATATTCTCGACGCGTGAACAGAAAGGTTTCTTTGACATTTAAATCATCAAACCTTTGTCTCTGCGTCATAAGCGAAAGGAAGATGACAAACCAAAACTAGGGATATTAAAAAAAAAAAAAAAAAAAAAAAAAAAAAAAAAAAAAAAAAAAAAAAAAACTATACATAGATCACGGAACTTTTACACTACAAGTTTCTACAACTTCAGCAGGGATGGGTTATGCCCTCAGACCAAATCTCTCGAAACAAAACTACCTGAAGTCATGTCAGAGAAAAAAAACAATAGAGCTATATAGTCACCTGAATGAAGAAGTGTCGTCTGTCATTCGTCTTTCTTCTGTCCCGCTCTGCCGTGGCTGAGAGGAAACCGAGCCATAAGACTGCCTTTCTCTGTGCAATGGACTATGAACAAGTGAGCGCCGAGACTCGCCTAAGAACGCCCCTTAGTAAGTGAAAGTGGTGTTATTAAGTATAAGTGGAGTATAATGTAATATGCATGTTCTGCGTCAAGTGATAAATGGAGCAGCGGCCACGGCTATAAAAGGAGGATTGAAAGCCATTTATTGATTTTATAAAAGAAGTTATAGTAGTATAGTGATGGTGGTCGTAGTTGTAGTAGTATAGTGATGGTGGTAGTGGTAGTAGTAGTAGTAGTAATAGTGGTCAAAGGAATAGTAGTGGTATCGATATGGTGTCTGTATTTTAGTGATAGTGGTAGTAATAGTAGTAGTGATGGTAGTAGTAGCAGTAATAATAGTAACAGTAGAAGTAGTAGTGGTGGTAGATTTATGGTGGTGATAGTAGAAGTAATGTTATTTGCAGTATTAGGAGTAGTAGTATGGTGAGGGTAGTGGTAGTAGTAATAGTAGTAGTAGTAGTAGTAGTAGCAGTCATTGGTCTTTTCTTTATTGTTATTATCAACATTATCATTTCTAATATCATTGTCATTCATATTGTCGCTATCATCATTATTGTCTTTATAATCATCATCATCATACTTACCATTACCTTTATCAGTATTATCATTAATGTCTTTAATGTTGTTATGACTTTTATCACTTCTATTTTTATCATCATTATCATCATTATCCTTATCATCTTTATAATTACTGTAGATATTAGTATTATAATAATTGTTATTACTATAACTATTATCATCATTATTATTATCATTATTATCATCATCAACATCATCATTGGCATTATCATGCTGTTACTACTACTACTTATGTTTCTATCATTATCATCAGCAATGATATTGCCATTATCATCCTCATTATAATTGCAGTTATTACTTCTTAAAGAGTATCTGATTACCATTTTATAACTATTTCATTATCATCATTGTTATCATTTCCATTACTAATTCTAATTTCCATATCTAATCATGCATGATTAATATTCTTATTTCAATCATTATCAAGTAAGTTACCATCATCATCATAACCACTATTATCATCATTATTATTATCATATAATAATTATTATATCATAATTATTATATCATAATTATAATATCATAATTATTATATCATAATTATCATTACTCTTACACGCTTTTGTACCTGGTTATAATATTCAAATGACATACAAAACCATATGACAAAAATAAGCACAGAATATTAAAAATCAATTTATATAAATGCATAGCAACAGAGATATTCTTATAAAAATGGAAATAGCTTAATGTGTGTAGAATGTGGATTTAAAGAAATATAAATGATAATGAAAATATTCGTATAGTGAAACCACACATTTAGACACGATTGCAAGCGCAACTATGCGAATAGATACACTTAAATAGAAACAGGTATGTCAGCTTAGCAAGATCACTTCAGATTTCGCTTTATCCTAAACCAACATAAATCATAAAGCGGAATATACACATAATGCATTTCTAATACCGTTAGTTGCAAGTCGTGTTTACATAACATTTTTTAACAAACACGTCGATGTCATTCCAAAACAGCTTAATTATCGTGCAAATATATTCTAAACTGTTGCAAATCATATGGCAAATATCCGAGCGAGTGCGCTTGTCAAGAACAAATCACATTTGAGACCGTCTAATGTGTGGCGAATTTGTGCATAAACATTGCTCAACATTACTCGTCAGAGCGTGTATCACAGGATGTTGCAAGTTGCTGTGAGCAGAAGGGCGAACGCGTGGGATGGGCTTTGCAATACTCATCTGCAATATCTCTTTCTCTATTTATCTTTCTCTCTTCTTCTCTCCCTTTCTCTCCTTTTCTCCTTCATCTCTCACTCTCTTTCTTTCTTCCCCTGTGCTTTTTATCTCTATCTCTATCTCTTCTACTTCTCCTTCATCTTCTTCTTCTCTTATTTTTCTCTTTCGTCTTCTTCTCTTCTTCCTTCCTCTCCTATGTGTGTTTTCTATTTCTAAGCCCCCGCTGACCCAATGTAAGCTCGGCGGTCGTACTGACCTCGACCTCGAGATCTCGGCTTGAGTTGGTGATGGAGACCCGCTGATATACTTGCCCTTTATTGGTGCAGGAGTTCGCCCTTCAGATTACAGAGATGTGCTTCTCTATCTGATCTCTGTCTGATCTGCCTCTTGTTCTTATGACACGTTTCGGTGGTGACACTGACAACTTTGTGTCGCTTTCCCTGCCTAAGGTCATTCGACTAACGGATACAGCTGAAGGGACCGGAAGCGAACTATTGCATGCAACACAGCAATGGAAATACACATACAATCAATGGGTAATGAAGATGAGATGGAGCGAGATGTCTACGGATGCCTCCTGTTATAATATATATAGCATAGTTGGGTCAATGAAGAGGTTTAATGGTGCTTCCGGTCTGGCACACGTGTGGGTGTATCAGTTGTGACCAGGTGAAGGTCGAGGCAGGAAGGAAGTGTAGGACAGCACTTCCGCTAGTCGCTAAGGAGCAGTGTGTCTTAAGGAATTAACATTTCAAAGATTATATTACAATGAAACAACAGTTGTAGTCCGGGAAATTAGAGGCATACACTATTGCATCTCATCTTCTAGAAAATATCTAGATATTAAAATGATTTTTAGCAGATATATTTCATCAGTTATACTGTACATCAGGAAATAGAACTCTAACACACATTTCCAACTCCTTATTCTCTAATATCATGTATACAAATTGAGTATAATGTTTGCGACACGTGGGATGCTGAACTCTGTCTGTAAACATGTTTTAAACTTTGATAAACATTAATAAACTCATTTCCTTTGATCTCTTCAGTCAAAGACTATTGCTCCCTTCACGGTGGACAGGAGAAGTCTTCTTGATTGTGTGTCTGAGAGTGTGGGTGTGTGTGTGTGTGGGGGGGGGGGGGTGTTTGTGGATGGGTGAGTATTTGTTTGTATGTATGAGTGTGTGTGTGTCTGTTTGTATGTGTGGTGAGTGTGTGTTTGTGTTTGTGTGGGTGAGTGGGTGTGGGTGTATGTGTAAGTGTGTGTGTGAGTGTTCGTCTGCCTTCATCTATATGAAAAAAGACTAGCAGTAAAGTGTTTAAAAATCATAGCACATTAAAACAAAAATAAAGAAAAGAAATAAAGAAGAAAAGAAAGTGTTCATAAGAGGAAGAGGAAGGAGGAAAAGTGTTGAAGGAGCAGACTAGAGGGAGAAAGAGAAGAAGAGAGAAGTGCTGTGACGAGGAAGAGTTGATAAAGAAGAAGAGAAAAAAGGGGAGGGAGAAGGAGAAGGAAGCGAAAGGATAAGGGGGATGGAGAGAGAGAAAGAAGAGAAATAAAAAGAAAAAGGAAGTAAGATATAAGAGAAAGAGAGAGAGGGAGAGAGAGAGTGAGATAGAGGCCGAGAGACAGAAGAGAGAGAGAGAGAGAGAGAGAGAGAGTGAAAGTAAAAGAGAGACCGAGAGACAGAAGAGAGAGAGAGAGAAAGTAGAGACCGAGAGACAGAAGAGAGAGAGAGAAAAAAAAATAAAAAAGAGAGAAAGAGAGAGAGAGTTAGGGTCATGCTGCCCCCCATCCCACCTGTTCCAGCTCGACAGGATCCAAGCTCAAGCCCAGCGCGCCTCGTGTCCTACAAGATCAACGCATACGATCGCCAGATACCCTTCCAGCATCGTATAACACTCAGA
>BOPN01000199.1:452436-457436 GCA_017312705.2 Penaeus japonicus
TCTCTCACTTTCTCTCTCTCACTCTCTCTCTCTTTATCTCTCTCTCACTTTCTCTCTCTCTCTCATTCTCTCTCTCTTTTTTCTCTCTCCCTCTCTCTCTTTCTCTTAATTCCCTTAGATAAATTAATTAGATAAAATAATTAGATAAAATTCCCTTAAATAAACGAAAGCAAAGGAGAGTCACCAAACGAAAGCAAAGGAGAGTCACCAAACGAAAACAAAGGAGAGTCACCAAACGAAAGCAAAGGAGAGTCACCAAACGAAAGCAAAGGAGAGTCACCAAACGAAAGCAAAAGAGAGTCACCAAACGAAAGCAAAGGAGAGTCAACAAACGAAAGCAAAGGAGAGTCACCAAACGAAAGCAAAGGAGAGTCACCAAACGAAAGCAAAGGAGAGTCACCAAACGAAAGCAAAGGAGAGTCACCAAACGAAAGCAAAGGAGAGTCACCAAACGAAAGCAAAGGAGAGTCACCAAACGAAAGCAAAGGAGAGTCACCAAACGAAAGCAAAGGAGAGACACCAAACGAAAGCAAAGGAGAGTCACCAAACGAAAGCAAAGGAGAGTCACCAAACGAAAGCAAAGGAGAGTCACCAAACGAAAGGCCTTCGTTGCAGTCACATATCTGAGCGACTCGAAACCCGAATTTCAATGAAAGGAAACTTATTCTGCAATCATGATTCTCACGGAAGATTGCAATGTTGGTGTTGCAATACAGTGCTTCCGTTGCATTCTGCGGGGAATGGATAGAGGTAGTGATGACATATTAAACCTTAAGCTTAGGGTTAAAGGGATAATTCCTTCATTTCTCCTTTCAACATCTTGCAAATGCTTGTTATCACTGTTAAGCAAGACATTATCCCAGCGCTGGTATTAATTAAGGGTACTTACGCTAATTAATTTCCCTGGAATTGCGACACAGTAATCACCTGATTAATTGTGTGTATGCTTTGTGTGTGTGTGTGAGTATGTGTGTGAGTGTGTGTGTGTGTGTGTGTGTGTGTGTGTGTGTGAGTGTGTGTGTGTGTGTGTGTGTGTGTGTGTGTGTGTGTGAGTGTGTGTGTGTGTGTGTGTGTTGTATAAGTGCTTTTTGTGTGTGAGTGTGTTTGCTTTGTGTATTTGTTATGTGTGTTGAGTGAGTGTGGGTGTGTGGATGTTTTGTGTGAGTGTGTGTGTGATGTGCGGGTATTTTATGTGAGTGTGTGCGTGTGTGTGTGTCTTGTATGAGCATTTTGTGTGTGTGTGTATTCTATGTGTTTTGTGTGAGTGTGTGCGTGTGGGTGGGTGTTGTTTGTGTATGAATGTTTTGTGTGTGTGTGTGTGTGTGTGTGTGTGTCTGTTTGTCTGCCTGTCTTTTTGTCTGTCTGTCCATTTCACATCACACCATCAACCTAAGAGTACCACATACCAACAATAGACGAATAACCAAACATTTAAAAAAAGAAAACGAAGAAGAGGACAAACATTTTGCAGCTCGAGGGGGTAACTTCGACAATTCTTCACCAGGGAGACTCCACCACTCGTCACTGACAAATTGTGGCTTGGGCGAAACACAAGCTTTTCCTTGCTTTCTTATGACCTATTTTGGCTCTCGTCTTGTCGCGTTCCTTGAGAAAGTTTAAGAGAACCCCGTAAAGAATTTTTAGCTCGTTGTGTTTTCATTTTTTTTCTTCTTCTTCTTCATAGTACTACTATATCATAATTATCATTATGATTATTATGATTGTGATTATTATTATGTTATTGCCATCATCATCATAACTGGTATTATCAATCTTATTATGATTATTATCCTTGTTATCATAATAATCATTAATATTATTTGTATCATTATTGATGTAAACAAAACAACGAATGTCGAAGGCTGTTCGCTATATTTCTTATATGATATAATATAATCAATGTTTTTATCAGCATCCTCATCATTATCATCATAATCATTACTACAACATAGACATATACATATAAAAACACACACCTAGTCCGTTGGCCATCTTCAGCATCCTTTTCCACATTTTTGAGTGGGTTCAGGCAATGCAACCGCAAGATGCAACTCCCAGTTACAACTCCAGCGCCGGGAACATCTCCTGTGCATTTTGCAAGCGAAGCAAGAAGTGGCACTGATCGCGTGTGCACTGCAATCGCCTGGCTGGGATTTGGTCGTGTGTGTTGTTGATCGCGATTGTTTGTTGTTTGTTTTGTTTTATTGTTGTTGTTTTGTTTTTGTTTTTTGTTGTCTTTTTTGGGGGGCTGACAGTTTTTGTTTTTGTTTTTTCTTTCTTTGTTTATTTCACTCTCTCTTTTTTATATTATTTTTTTCTACATCTTTCATATTGAAATCTTTTATATAGATATACATATAAATTCATATCAATATTCATATATGCATATATGTGTGTGTGTTTATATGTATATACATATATATGTATATATGTATGTATATATATATATATATATATATATATATATATATATATATATATATATATATATATATATATATATATATATATATAATATATATATATATATATATATATATACATATATAATATATATATATATATATATATATATATATATATATATATATATATATATATATATATATACATATATATATATATATATTATATATACATATATATATATATATATATATATATATATATATATATATATAAATATATATATACATATATATATATATATATATATATATATATATATATATATATATATATATGTATATATATATATATATATATATACATATATATATATATATATATATATATATATATATATATATATATATATATATGTATATAAATATATAAATATATATATATATATATATATATATATATATATAAATAGATAGATAGATAGATAGATAGATAGATAGACAGATAGGTAGATAAGTATAGATATAGATATATACATATACATATTTTTTCTCATCTTTACCTTCCTCTCCTCTTTTCCTCTGTTTCATTCTTTTAAAAAGATAATTAGTATCAAGAATAAAATAATATCACAAAATATTCTGTCCTGACCCCTGACCCCCCCCCCCAAAAAAAAAAAAAAAAAATATATATATAAATATATAAATATATATATATATATATATATATATATATATAGAGAGAGAGAGAGAGAGAGAGAGAGAGAGAGAGAGAGAGAGAGGGAGAGAGAGAGAGAGAGAGAGAGAGAGAGAGAGAAATATATAGATATAAATATAGATATAGATACAGCAAAATCCAAACCACAAAAGCCAAACATCCCCCCCCCCCTTTTCAAAAAAATATAACAGCAAGAATAGAAGTACATAAATCGATCAATAAAAGAAATGAAAAATAAAAGGCAAACCAGTGCAGTCCATGTGTTGGCGAGTCCACAGCCGCGGTCAGACACAAGCGGCAATCCGTCAAAGCGTCCCTGAGACAGATATTAAAGGAGCCGAGTTTCTGCTGTTGATTTATCGCGCGCTGGACCCTTGGCGATTGCCGCTTGCGTGCGAGGCGAGTGGTCGCTGATTTAATGAAAGAGAAGTAAGAAATAAGACATAAAAAAATGAGAGAGAGGGAGGTGGGTGGGGGATGAGAGAGAGAGAGGGGGGGGGGAGAGATTGAGAGAGAGAGAGGGGGGGGAGAGAGAGATTGAGAGAGAGAGAGAGAGAGAGTGACTAAGAGAGAGCGAGTGCAAAAAGCGAAAGACCTAATGATAGATGAGGAGAGGAAATGACGGAGGGATGAAATTCCTTCGAGAAGAGAACGAGACAAAATATAAATAGGAGCAAATAGGCTTAAAACAAAAAAGAAATCCAAGGAAAAATGGAAACGCCTGTAAATCAAATTACATGACACAGAAATACATAGCAAAAGAAAATAAACATACACACAAAAAAAAATATAAATACACACACACAACGGAGAAAAAAAGATAGATAGAAAGACTAAATCAAAAGGCAAAAAAAAAACAATCGAGAAACTAAAGACAAACGAACCGGCAAAAAAAAAAAAAAAAAAAAAAAAAAAAAAAAAAAAAAAAAAAAAAAAAAAAAAAAAAAAAAAAAAAAAAAAAAAAAAAAAAAAAAAAAAAAAAAAAAAAAAAAAGGAAGCGCAAAATAAGTCAAACTCTAAGCCAAAATATACTCTAGAACCCCAGCCATCATATTCTTTTCTTAACCACCTGTCTGTCATGACTCACTCCTGGCTTTCGAGTTTAACAGAGACTCCAACGGATTAAGTACAGTAATTAAAAGCCCTTTACACTTTATGGCCATTAGTGATTATCACTCTTGACAGGTTATGGCCACTAATCATGTTGGCTTAATGGCCCATAGGAGATCTTAATGATGTATAGCACGCCCGCGGATGTATTGTTAGGTCGTCCTTTATTGTGTCTAAGAGATTTAAATGTTGTTTATAAGTCGTGCTTTTTGTTTGTTTGTTTTTTCGTCTTCTTTCTTTCCACTGTTTATGTTCTTTCCCTTTGCCAAACTGTTTTTCTTTTATTATTTTTTTCATGGAGTTTCTATTCTTAATGCGTTTATGAATAACAGATACTTGATAATAATGTTATGATTGTTGTGTTTTTACTGATTTGTATGTCGACGCCACATATCTAGATATAAGTTTCGATTCTAATTGAGTAGTTTCAGTCTAGATCTGTTGCTGTTGTTGTTGCTGTTTTTTTTGTTTTTTTTTTACACTTCGACGCGTAGGTTGTTGCATTCTGTTGCCCTAAATCCCATCAGTGTACAATTGCCAGCTGTTATCACCTTTTATGAGTGGTTCGAGGCGGTAAAAGGGGGAGGAGCTTAGCGAGGGGGATTAGCCAATGGCAAGTCGGATTTAAGGGATATGAGGGAAGTGATTGGTGGTGCGAGAAGGATTTCTCATTGTTTAGGAGCTGAAGGAAGTTTGACATGGGTTCCTACATGTTTCTGTTCCACCTCTGTTTTCTTCTTTTTTTGTCTCTCGATCTTCTTCTTCTT
>BOPN01000199.1:472436-477436 GCA_017312705.2 Penaeus japonicus
ACTTCAACTGTAATTTTTCAGTAACAAGTTATCATCTATTTTAACACAGTAAAGCACACAGACTGATACCTATCTTAATGCTTGGAGTGTAACCCCATACAACTAAAAACCTAATGCAAATTTATTTATATTAAATACTCAATATGTATTATCTCAAATGCCATAAACCACTGTAGAAGGTATAAATTTATATTCTGTGATACAAGAAACCATGTGTTAGATTACAGATTTAATAGGTTCATGTTTTAGTCTGGAATATTCCCCTGCTCTTACGTGAGGCCAGGTTATTTTTTCTTCTTTTTCTTGGAAATTTATCTACCAGCCTTTACTTAACTGAAACTATTTTAACTGATAGATATCCTTATTAATAAACTTAGGTAAATAACATATTTGCAAGGGAAATCACAAATTCCCAAGATACAAGGTAAAGAAAAGAAAAGCCTGAAGTTTTATCAACTTTACTACTAAAGCCCCTAACAGGTATGTAATCTACAGGAAAAAAAAATATGAGATAGGAAAAAAGTCATGGTACAAATGCAAACAAAGGTGAAAAATGCAAAGCAACCAAAGTCTATGACTGGACTTCAAAAATAATGATAGTGTAATATATATTATTTTAAATATCCTTATTCTTAGGGTAAATGATGAACACATTATACTAGGAAAAAACACTGAGATCAGTTCTACACATGATTAGTTGAAACAGCTAATTTATGCAAAATTAAAGTATAGCATTTAGTCAGATACACTGGAAATTCCACAGTATTTGTAATAACACATCTTGTGAGCTACAACATACACATTTAGGATAAAGGTTTAACATAAAAAAAAAAATCCTTTCACATTTCTGTATTATACCCCTACAGCTATGACAATGCTTTACCTCACTACAGATTAGTTATAATGAATGATATTTATCACAACAAAAATGAAAAGGCAAAGAGACTCCTCGGAAACTCCCTCTTACAAGCTGGAGTAAACCCGGATTTTAGTTTTCCACTCCAACCAACTTTTTACATTACATAATTCTAATACAGTAAGAAAACCTGTGGACATTGTACAAAATTGACACATGTTAGTTAATCATGAAAAATAGCTCTAGTATCCTTATTTAGCTCTGTTCAGCCCTTCTACACTCCTGGTATTGCAGTTTTGTCACTCGCTTTTGGCATTAAATGACCGTGCCTCGTGCAACATGCATACATTTGTGATTGCAAAATACATCTGATGCACAAAAGTGTTCTAGGAGTTTACAGCTCACTCATCAAAGGTCTGTCTTCATTTAGATGTAGAAGAAGAAGAAGAAGACTAGTCGCAAATGTAGAAGAGAAAGGAGGAAAAGAAGTAAAGATCAGTAAAAGAAATAGCAGAAGTCATAGTAACAGGAGCAATAGTTAGAGCAGTATTAGAAGTAGTCATATCATTAATTATATCAATAAAAGCAATAATATTGATAGTAATAACAATAATATTTGAAATACATAATTGTATTAGTAATTGTAAAAATCATAGTAATAATAATAATAATAATAATAATAATAATAATAATAATAATGATGATGATAATGATGATGGTAATAATAATAATAATAATAATAATAATAATAATAGAAATAATAACAATAATAATAATAATAATAATAATAATAATAGAAATAATAACAATAATAATAATAATAATAATAATAATAATAGAAATAATAACAATAATAATAATAATAATAATAATCACTATAACAGAGAAGTAACTCATCACACACAAAATAACCAAACGTATCACCAGGGTCATCATAAATGTATAAGACATATAATACATCTCAAACACGTAGCTCTTGTACTTGCAGGGGTCATGTTGTTTCGGAAAAAAAGTGCACTAGCTGTAGGTCAAGCCATCTGACACGTGCTCGGACTATGCCAGAGACAGGGGATATTCAGTGGGAAATTCATTACAAGATCGCTTCCTTATTATTACGTCATTTATCCCTCCGCATTTTCATGTCCTAGTCTGAATAAGAGCGAACATCACAGTTTGCTTTTCTTTCCATAAAAAGGAGGGGATCCTGTAAAGCTATAGTATTTCAAAGTGCTATTACGCCACTACGTTTGTACATTGCATTAGTGGGTAAGTGTAGTTGTACACATACTTTTGTAGCTTTGTGCAGGTCACACAGGTAAATTAAAAACATAATGAGAGGACAAGCTCAAAACATAAACACTCTTATGGAAATATTCGTGGCTTAAAGATGTTACTTCTGTTTATACTTCAAGGTCCGACAGTGCTGGTTCATTCCATTGATATCTGCTACTTTATTTGGAAACATTCTTTATTTCTATGTTTCTCTCATGCTTTCTGGTACAGGAATACTACCTGAAGTTTTGGAATTTCATTCATACAGAACCATATAACCATCCAAAGGATTTTTATCACAAAATGCACCTAATCTTAGGTGAGTTAAATTCTTGTTCACTCGTAGACAGAAACAGCCTGTAGCATTCATCATAATGCACAGATCATTATATCACATCAAACTCACCTGTAAGCCACATATTATATATCATGAAATCAGGTTATTTTTTCCGTGTTAACGTAGTAGCAGTTAAACTTCAAACACAACTAATAATTTCTTAAGACTAAGAAAAATGATTTGATGCGTTCCAAAGCTTTGGAACTGTCATCAATAATGATGGTACATTATTATCAAATAACCTATGTATATCAGAAATATATTTCCATTACATATATAATAAATGCAATTTTTAAAGGTCAATTTTACCCTAACAACCTTTAGAATGTAAAGTATTGAATTGAAGAAAAACAAAAAATTTGCCTTTTCTAATCTAGATATACATTTCATGTATATGTTTATATATATATATATATCCAAACATACTTTAGAAGACAGGATTAAAACACGTTAAACAATATGAAAAAAATATAACCAATTTTCCTTTGAACAGCCCTTCATTCCATATATCTTCTTATTGTTCTACTAGATTTCCTTTCAGGCAGAAGATTAACATCCATGCATCTCTGTCAACAGGCTATCATAACCAATCTCTGCCTTGATTGTGCGCGAGTGATCCAGCACCGAAGAGAATGTGGGGACGACCTCTGCTGCAGATGGACCAAGGGAGAAGGTTTTTGCCAAGGGAAAGCCACAGGTTATGGGCTTCAACTTCACATCTATAAAAACAAAAGGGAAATTAGTGACTGAAAGGCTTTACCAGTCTCATTTACTTAAAACTATGGGATTCTATTTTCAAGAGACACCTCCAAAAGCTATGAAGCAAATTTTACTTCCTGGAAATAAAAAAAATTATGACCTGAGAAAAGCTTTCTCTCACCATTACTAATCAAACTCACATCAGAACCAATGACAGAAATACTCATGGGAAAAAGGGATCAATACAATAGGGAAATAATATGCAAAAAAATATAATGCTGAAATCAGAAAACATTTACTATGTATATCTAATGAGGTAAGTACAGTTTTACATGAGTGTGTTTTGACATCCTCTTTCCTTTGTCATATAAATCCTGCATACACCAAATATCTGAGATTTTGGATAATAGATTGAAGAAGCTCATTCGATTCCTTCAAAATTTCAAGGGAATCATTCCTGCCACATAAAACAAGCCCAGGGAATCCTCATTAACTTATGACAAATAGCTGTTTCCATATATTTCAGAGAATCATTGTAAATGCAGATAGGATTCTAGAGATTTCTGTTTAAAGGGCATGACAAGGTTGTTATCTGAACACCTGGGTAGATGAAAAATCACAACCTGCTTTTTGCACTATAATTGAAGTCACTTCCCAACATACAAGGTTCCATGATTGAATAGCTAACAATACTGAACTTGCTGAACAACTGTGCTGTAAGCTGAAAGGTGACATCTGAGTCTGAAACAAGTACTTATCTTGGTGCAGTTGGTAATGACAATGTCCTCATTAATTGCTGAGTGTGATCCCAGCTTTAGTGCCATGAACCACATTGGCCAAAAGTCTAACTTGCAAACATCTAATAGTGAAGAATCCCTTGTCAGTCATATGGGGGTTTGTAATTCACCAGTAGATCTTACTACATTTGACCCTGAACCTCCTCTTCAGTGCTGGGTCAAAAGTAATAAGATTATGTGAAAGCCCTTTGGGAAATGTGGTATAGCAGGCAGCCTCTTGAAGCAGGGTTTAGCATAAGTGTTTTGCAGAGTGCCATGACCACTATAACAGATTTGAAATTATCCTTATCATTCTGGTAGTACTGAGTACAAATATGACGTGTTTATGACCAGTAAATCTTGAAATCTCTTGAAAAAATCAGAGCTCACAAGTTTAACCATTTCTATCGCTTTTTTTCTAGAGCAAAAGCAACTTCTCTGTGCCATACTTCTTGAAGTCTGGACATCACCTAGTTCTGGCTGCTGTAGTAGCCAAACCTTGGGGACACCTACAGTACAGGAAATACAATTTTACTCATTCATATGAGGAACCATTATACTGGATCTTTCAAGGTCATTCATCCATTAAAACTATGACTCAATGTTTTTAAAGTTGTTTTGTTTTGTTAGACTATCAGTGTAAATTTATTGTATTCCAGCAATCAAAGATCCCATGAATGCTGGGGTATGTAAGTTTTTGAGTTGGACAGGTAATGTGCAGGTAGGTGATTTTTTTGGACCTTGTCACACCCTGGATTATCTAATTACTGCAAAATCCATCTTTCATTTGATTAAACTTTTCTTATCAACTCTAAACTCACTTTCTCCTAATGCATATATAACACTCATTATAAAGTATTAACACTACAATTTTCATACATAGTATCAATATTATTGCTGTTTCCTACATGCAGTCCATTTTGATATAAAATACTTATGAATAGTGTAACCTCTGTACGTTGTCTCAATTGTTAATTTATGTCATCACAACCTATATCAAAAACTGAAAATTATACTAAAAATTATTCTTACAGTCACTTAAACCTTGACTGTTGGAATA
>BOPN01000199.1:519936-524936 GCA_017312705.2 Penaeus japonicus
TAATAAAGTAAACAAAAGTTACCCCACATGACTATTTCAATCATGAAAGCTGTCATCCCAACCCCCCTCTCATAAAAATTCCTGTTTTCATTCTTGGTAGCAATGCTGATGCTACATAGATTAAACAAAAAAAAAATACCCCACACTATTTCAAACATGAGCACTGTAATCCCAACCCCCCTCTCATAAAAATTCATTTGTCTTCATTCTTGATAGGGAAGCTGATGCTACATAGATCCTAACAAAAATTATTTATTTGATCTATGCTGCTACCTATTTGGTCACTCCCATTAAGTTTTTATCATAATCCATCCAAACTGTCTCTGAATTTCTTGTAACAAACCAATTATCAAACAAATAAACATTTTAACTCCCCCTTTGGCAGAGGTTGTAATAATCATCACCATAACATCATGACCTGTTTCATAACCTGGTTAAACTGAACAGTAGAGAAATTCCCACTGGTTGTACCTACAAATATATATCACATTTCATCAGTAAAAGTTACACAGTAATCCTATCACATCATCTGAAAGGAAAATGGATAAATTTGATCGGTAAATCATAAGACAACCATTAAATGCCCGGTCTACAGTTGCTTGAAAATTAAAAACACTTTTCTCCACATCTCTGTCATATGAAAGAGAGTGTATTCAGACATGGTGTACTATAGAGGGTATGATGAAGTTCACCTGGCCAACTATTTGTCATGAAAACCTACGAGGATAGTAGCAAAATATCTTTCCGCTATACACCAGACAGAATGTCCTTTATAGGACCTGTATATGCTAGGTAGAAGTGAGAAAACCCAAATCTGATCTGGATGAAGGCCACCCATGTCAGAGAAAGTAACTTAACTATGAATGACTGGGCCAAAAGAAAACTGCAGTTCTTCCAGCAAAACAAGACAGACTAGTTCAGTAGTCCTGATTAGGGTTAAGAGAAATGCTAGTCCAGTATCCAGACTCTAACAGGTTGTTATACAACCAAAAATTGTAGAACTAGCTGTGGTAGAATCCCTGCAAAGAAATCACTGAGAATCTCCATACTAATGTAGTTACATCTTTGACAAATTATCAATGGTGGCTGCCAGTCTATCAGCAAGGGAGAACAGCAGCTACATGCATTATTACTAATGCATCAAAGGCTGAAGGCAGCCATCACAGAGGTGATACCAGATCCATATATTTTTGGTGACTTGGCTACTGGTAAAATAGTTAAAAATGTATCTCTAAAATGTGTGAAAGGTCTTCTAACGAGAAGAAATCAGAATTTTTTTCTCTCCACAATGCATCAGAGAGTCTATGATGACAATTTACCCAAAGGCACTACCTTTACAACATGGGCCCTCACTATTGGTCCACTATCCTATTCATGCAGGATTTTCAAATGCAGGCTGGACCATTTTTCCAACTATTCTTTGTTGACTTCCAGTTAAAGAAAATTATGGCAACAAGGTCTGTGTATGAGTGGAATACCCATGAACTTAACAGAGCAATTTCACATAAACTTTCACAGATATCACTTCCCTCTTAATTCACATATAGGGCTTTCTCTTATAAATAACTAATGAGGAGTCTGGATAATCACTGTCTCATACAGTGAGGAATTTGAGATAACAAATTGATGCATCTATATTCTCTTGAGATTGCATTTTTGTCATCTCATAATCGAACCTCTGATAAAAAGTGCAAGACACTCTGAAGTTACCTCCTACCCTCTTCTGGGAATGTATAATGACAAAGTTACATTACATTATTACTGCCAGTTCTTGTGAACCACACCAAATCACTTTTTGAAAATTAACCATTTTCCTGAATTCTTAGAATAATAATTTTTTTCAACATGAGTAATGTAGCATCAATGCAACACTCTGTAGACTTATTGTATTTATGAAAGCTAACAAAATCTGTTAAAGGAGTTCAGCTAAACATTTCAAAACCCTTACCTCCAGGATAATACAAGACTGATGTTCACTTTCACATGGCACTTCTTTTCAACAAAGACTGTTAATACTCATATTGCTTGATATTGTAATTACTCATGTAATTCTTTTTTGGGCAACTGCTCTCAGTATAAAATAAAATAACTTCACTACTTTTTGCCCAATGTCTGTTGCTTATGCATGCATATATTGCATAACTTGACCTCAATATGTACAAATGAATACAATTGTTATTTGAATTTCACTCTCTTTTAAGCAAAATGTAATCATACAATTATTGATCTATCAATATAAATAAAACAATAACCATATTTTGTTACAGTCACTTAATAATATTAGTAATTTACTTCCTTATCTTGTTATAAAGTTCCATAAGTGTTTTGCATAAGTAACAAAAACATATTAGTGTCAACATGTGTTTACTTGAATCATTTTGTCGCAACTTATTTTGCTTTGGCATACATCAGTTTCCTTTCTTTTAATGTATTTGTACTTTACAGATAATCAAATCAAAAATAATTATCCATGTTTTACTAGATATGCCTTCTTATAAAAAAAACTACTTCTGGGTTCAGTAAAGTTCTCTGCATATAAGATCCTAGCGTGGTGAAATTGTCACACTCATGAAGATACTTTGGGCCAATTCTCCATATCTAAAATTGGCATTTACAGCAACAATAACTAGGTGCAAAACAGCATGTCATTTAAACTCAAGAGAAACATGCTAGGCAGAATGAAGGACTCTTTGAGCAAAGCAAATACCCCATTGGGTTATTTAATCAGAAAAAAATCTAAACACAACCCAAAGCAACTTCTTTCATTTCTCTAGTAAAGTACCATATACTTTTCTGGAGATTTATATAAGGATACCCTTCGAAAATGAAGATCATGCTATCAATCAAGTTTTCCAAACCAGAACAAAAATTTGGTGACCATGATGTGATTGTCAATTTCCTAATTGTGCAAACCTCACAGTGACTTATTTTTTGAGGCAGCAGTTATGAAAGTATCTTATGAAGATGATGTAGTTATGTCTCTCGAAACCACTGAATTATCATTCATGACAAGTAAATCTACTATTGTCACATATCTAGCAGGTACTTTATTTTAAAAATAATCAACCAAATGATAAATTTGCTAACAATAAACAGCAATAGTTTATTGATCTAATGACAGATTATGCAAATCTTCATATCATAAAAGATCATAAAGCAATCTTTCCACACTACATAATCAGTGTAAATGCAATAAAGACATGTAAAAATAGTAAACCAACAGACATGCATTCATACATACAAACGCAATTTCATTCATAGGGATAAACGCAAACACATGAAATGAACAGCCACAACAAAAATACACTGCATTTACTCACTGTGAATGCATATAATATTCATATTCAAATCATGATAATTGTAAGAACTTTTCTTTGTTCCTGTGTATATAAAAGTTCTAATTTAACCCATAAAGGACATGCTGTCTTATGATCTGACACACAATGTATTACAAAATCACTTCTATTTACTCTAGTAATATCTACACACAAAATTTTAGTCATATTTTTGGATCTATAGATCAAAATCTACAACATGAGACTTGAAAACATTACAATCATTTTCTTGCTTCCTGCTGACTAGTGTAATAGGTTGCTTATATCTTTACCTGAGCATGATCAAAAATACCACACATATCCTTTTGGGGTTAAATTAAACATGCTTTTTTTACCAATTATACTTCATGCTTCTTTACTCTGTATACTGGAATTTAGTCATCTTTAAGCCACTAGCTGTACCTACTGCGTTCTCCTGAAATATATTTGTAAGTATGCATGTCCATATTCCGTACATATGGAACTCCAAAATACACACAGATTCAAATGGGTCTTCCTCAATTAATTTCTTCAATCAGATCAAAGGCAACATTTTGTGTTATCACTAAATTCTTACCAAGATGAGATTTTAGCCTCAAAATTATCAGTCATTCTTAATGTTTATGCAACATGGATTTAATATTTAATTGAAAAAAATGTCTGACTTCTCACAAAATAAAAAAAGTATACTCAAGCAGAAAGCTAGAAATCACAGGAGTTAATACTTAACAAAGAAGAGGTAAATTGTAATCATAGTCATGAACATTAAAAAAACTTTACATAATTATCAGCAAGGACATAAGTTATATCACTTGTAGCTCATTGCTTTTACAAGAAAATGTGTAATTATTTGGAAAAAAATGAAATACAGAATTGTACACAGTGATCAATCACATACTGAATGAAAAATATTTCACTAGAAAAGTATGAGCAATTACACATTTCTAACAATTAAACACTAATTAGTACCTTATCCAGGTTCAATAGAAAATAGTATATGAAAAGTAGATATACAGAATATTCCATATTCACTGTCACTATTTACCAAATAGCATAAAAAGATTTCTACATTCACACTTAGCATGTATATAAGGAAAAATTATACTATACAAATCAAATACTACAAAAGCTATTTATATATATATATATATATATATATATATATATATATATATATCAGTATAACTTTTGACTGTCAATAATCAAGTTTATCTACATAGCTTTATTTCACAAGTACTGAGCTACAAAAGTCATTGAGTAAATAGCTGCATAATCTGAAGTATATTCCAAGAGAAATCTATTACACACAATAACTAAAGCTGCTGATTGCAGTGACTTTCCACCATTGCAACTCTTAAATGCCTCAAATGTGTGATCTCTCACTCTTTTCACAGTGATATTGTGCGCTTATGATGTCAACAGATATCATACTTTTTCTTTAGTCTTTTCATAGTACAGAATCATCACAAACAATAGTAGCAGAAATGATGTGCTATCTTGCATCTGTCAAATGTGGTTGATTTCATATTCAAAAATGTGAGGATATTAAAATACATTTGAAAAATAATTCTTCTATACATTCTATTGATCACTATGTTTGTTATTCTCAACCAAAATGTTTTTCCTTTTTTAACCTTATATTCACTATCATAATGATTTACTAATTAATTTCAGCTACTTTTCTCC
>BOPN01000199.1:542436-547436 GCA_017312705.2 Penaeus japonicus
CCTAGATCACTGCATGTGCTTGTTATCTAGCCAGCAGGATCAGCGTTAGGCGAATATAAGCCCTGGCGTGACTGGGTTAATAAACCTTGTATAATAATCAGTGTCTGGTACATCTTGATTCTACTAGGAAGGAATTCCATTACATTGTGCATGGGCAAGGGAGATTATGAGTGGAAGAACTTTGAAGTGTAACAATATTAAGCATTCCAGAAATTTAACAAAGTAAAAACATAAATACATATATCTAACACAAAATATTAGTTATTTAACCAATTGCTAATCATTTTTGTTTTCTATAGCCCTCTCTAATCTTACATTTGGGAAACACATCCACTGATCTAGTAATAAAGGACCATCAAGATCTACAAGACAGTTGTCCCTTGGAACACATGGCAGGACTTGAAAGACCTGACTTTCAGAAACCTTATATTCCATATGTATCTTTGTGTTCCCATATTCCCCAGAAAAGGAACTACCTTCTTGTGGCATGGGGGATTGACTTAATTGTAGGGAGTATAAAGCACACAAACCTACTTTCAACTGCCAATGACATAAGCATTAAAAAGATCCTAGCTGCCACTATGGAACTGAATCTGGGTCTTGGTGATTAAAATAATCATAAACTCCTAAAAAAAATAAATAAATAAATAAATAAAAATTCTGGCCTTTTCTAGGGTCAAATCAGATTAGAAAGAAAATAATCTAATCTTTACATTTGCTGAAAGTCAAACAATAATTCTCAATAAATCATTTGCATTCTGATGATATACTTACAATATAAAAATAAATTAATTCCCTAAAATACACAAGAAGTATTACAATCTGTAGTTGAAAATCTAAAAAATGGAGTTACAAATGCCTGAGGACACAATAATAACAGTATCTTTCCTTAACCCATTCACGCCGTGGCTATTCCAGCTCTGAATGGTCCATATGCCGGGGTTTTCAAACACATAAGCCTAACGCCTCGGGATTCTCGGGCGCACTAGCTGCAAGCCTAGGCTGTCCGCTCGCTCACCCCGAGCGCCAGCCTTGACCAAATATCTCGTTGCTGGCACCTGACCCAAAAAGCACGAAACGTGTCATCACGTCATCCGGCACGAATGGGTTAAATAGCCTCCAGCCTTGTAATATGTCAAGAACCAGTGCCATGTTCTTAGTCCTCTTTTTCACATATTCATGTGTTCATCTGGATGGCCATATTTTTGAGGTAGGGTATAATAAAACTGCTTATGTATGGATGGAATATCCCCTTACGAGTATGTAAAGCTGCAGAACATGAGTGAAATTGATCATGGCAACACAACTGAACGTTAAACCTAGGCAACATCTTGCACTCACAATGTCTTGTTTAAATATAAATTTTAAGCAACCTTCCTTATTTAGTAAACATTGTGAATATTGGTCTATAATACTATGGACATAAAACTAATTGTTCATCATACTTTATGACTTTAAAAAGATTGCCCCTAAAAACTCATTTGCCATCCTTGAATACACTGCAGTGGAGCATAAATGGCTCCCTCTCCATGTACCTATGCGATCACAGAGGATAGGCATTGCCATACTTTAAATAACTATAACAGAAGAGAAATTCTGATTCCTAAGTACCATGCCCTGGTGCTGCCTTGCAGAGCTGAAACAAGGCATATGATTGCCCTGTGTAGGTAACTACTCCATTCCCCAGGATCACCTCTCCCACACAATAGAGATGCCATTGGATCTAGTGTGTGTACAATCTTTTCTCCATTGGTGACATCTGTGCTTTAGTTCTTTGTGAGCTGACACACATCAAGGGTTGGGATCTTGGCACTCTGCTTTATTGTGGTCAGAACGAGATGGGTTATAGATCTGAGCATCATAACCAATCAAAATAGGATTCTCATTACCTCTTGAGGTTGATCTGCCTGTTTGTAGATGGAATGGAAAAAAATGCCAAATAGAAAGAATTTCAGGATATCCTAGCTTTGTGGTGCTGTGATCACATCCCTGAACCTTACAATGTTGATGTGCTTAAGGCTAGCCTGGCCAATGTCATAAACAAAGCAGCCTCTCAGACCATACCTAGATTTTATCCATGGACCAGGAGTAACACGGAAACCTGGTACTACAATGGTCAGTCACAAATTGAACATGTACTGAAATACATTCAGAAGGCTGAGAGGTCTCAGAGATGCACAGGACACTGCAAAAGAGGGTTTGGCAGAAGTGACTGGAATGGTATGAAACCACAACTCATCTACTGAGCTGTGATAGTGGGTGAGGATGACCACTAATTTCTTCCAGGCATACAGCAAGATCTCTAAGCAGTGGGCGATAGACTGCTGCTGGAGATCTTTAGAAGGATAAGTAGTAATGGTCTACAAGTAGAACTGAAGTAGATTTCATGCTTGATGACTCTGATTCCCTTTCTTTGGAGCCAAGAGAAATATACAAAAACAACCACAGTGGAAACAGCAATCCTCCAAGAGAAACCCTCCATTGTTTCACCAAGGACATGAATACTAAAATAAAAATTATATAAATAATATCCATAATAATAAAATAAATCTAATACAAACAAGAATTTTGAAATAAACACATCACTGGCCAAATCCATGTCTTTCATTGTCTTAGTAAAAAAAAGTAAATTCTATTAGCCTTAACCATGGAAGCAAAATCCTACCTTGCTTGCCTTCCAACTGCTGTAGATGACTAGCTAGATCGGTGAAGCCACAAGCACTGGCTAGTTGTACAGCTGTTTGCCCATTATTGTTGCGGATCCTGTAAGGAAAGTAGAGTCAGTGATGATAGTGGCAACTATAGAGATGCTGTTAATGTTGATGCTAATGATCATGGTGACAGGACAAAGGTAATCATCAGAGTCACAGTTATGGTGAAGGTCTCTTTCTGTTTTACCTAAAAACAAAATGTTTCTTCAATTTTCATACACATAGAGACAGGACAATAAACTGACAATTCAACACCCAACAATAATCTATAATCTCTTGGAAATTTCACATCTGAAAACAAAAATATTTCTTCTATACTCTCCTTCTTCAGCAACTTTCAGTCATGACAAAGCTCTTCCCATGCATGGTGTTTTGCTTGTGTCATGGTCCCAATAACAGAATTGAAAGCAAACTAAAAGTTAAGGTTCCTGGTCCCTAATTACAAAATTTTGACATACTCTCCTTAATTTGAATACTGTGGTCTGTCTGTCTTCCAGATGACTCAATGCTGGTTTCTAGACAAGAGCTAAATAAATTGTCATTCCTAATGGAAGTGCAACTTGTACCTTAAAAGCTGCAGCTTCACAAAAATACTGTATGGCTGCCAGCAACTCATGGAGGTATGCATTGCTCTTTCCTTCTACTGTGAAGCACAACTATAGTGACTTAAAAATCTAAACATTACTTTCCTTAAACATATTTTAAGCCTTTCTGTCCCTTTGCACTTCAGTCACTACCATTTCTTTTCAGAGAAACCATAATAGTGTGAATGCATCCCAAACTCCCTTTCATTCACTGCATGTTTTCCTTCTGCTCTTCCTGCCACCATAGCCTTACTATTGACATCTGATCTATATTTTCAAAATAAACAAGAATTAATTAAAATATATATACAAAAATATAAATGAGTTACAATTTCCCACTATATTGGCAGAGTAGAAATTCTCCCTTTCTAAAAGGTCGTTGATTGCTCCTCACAATTTTTTTTTCTTTTTACTTCAGAAAAATTATTTGCCAAGTGATTTTCAAACTTAAAGCATCAAATCAAATATTCTCCTAAACCAGCCTATTGGTAGAATGCTTATTGTATTAGCAGTAATAATAAGTCTAACCAAAATTAATAAATCAAATAACACCCAAATCATGGCTTACTTGACCAAGTGTAATCAGTCCTATTCGCCATGATCATGGCAAGGCAGTCAAAAACTGGCAAGCTCCTCTTTCCCAGATCCTTTTTTGATATCAATGAGAAGTATGTATGTGTTTGCTTTAATATCTGATACTGTTAGCAACACCAACCATACCAGCCTACCCTGAATTAGTCAAGTAGTTGTTTTCCCTGCCTCTTTCTTCTTAAGAATGAAATGCAGTGATTATGAAATAGTAATTCTGTATGGTATATTTCATGCAGCCAAACCCAACTACCTCTTCTTCTCCCCGAATTCTAGTGTGTATAACCAAGCTCTTGAAATGCCTAAGACCAAAATTTGACTTAAAAGGAAAAATCAGGCCTACAGTCTTGTTCTCTTTAGGGGATAATTACAGGAATCCCAACATTTCTATTAACCTCCATTAATGTTAACCTGTTAGATAAAGCAAACATGAACATGCTGATGGTAAAACATTTTGCCGAGACCCAGTAATGAAAATAATAGTAATGAAAATATCAATAATGATAATAATCATAATCCTGATAACAATGACAATAATAACAACAGTAATCATAATAATGAAAGTAATAATAATCATTGTTATGAAAACAATAATGAAAAAGGGAAGTACAGAATAACCACAGGAAGCAAGAGGAGAGAAGGGGAAAACCAAAGGTCCCTCCCTACATTTATAATCATTATCATGACTATTAACATCAACAGCACTGATAAAGCTGTTTTTTCTTCTCCTTTTTATTTTGAGTATAAACCCCACCAGTAAATGTGAAAAGTGTGACTTACCCTAAAGCAGCTTTGTTCATTGCAAGGAGATTCACGCACTCCACAGACCCTGTTCGTGCAGCCTTGTGAAGGGAGGTCTCACCCAGGTAGTCCTGTGGGGTCATGGATTGTATGTGAATTATGATCTAAAAATTATTTATAATTGAGATCTATTATAATAATGGAATAGAAACAAAAATAATAATAATTAAAATAACAATAAGAGATGATAAAACAATTATGAACTAAATCATCATATACCATCATAGGGTGTTTTAACTGGAAGAACAAAATTACAAAATGTATAAACAAGTACCTGCACATTCAACATGAACAAAGTTTACTGTGACTAATGATT
>BOPN01000199.1:552436-557436 GCA_017312705.2 Penaeus japonicus
GATTATCACAAACACAGGCATAAAAAAATAATGAAAAGAAAATAAATAACGAGAAAAAAACGATGCATAAGTCTACCACAATGTTTTAAGAGAAAACGAGTTTCCTAGCAAACCCATTTTCTGTGGTAGATAGTTATGGCGATGTACCCATTAAACTGTAGGTCCTAATGAAGATCCGGTTCACCGTCGAGATCTAATCAGCTGGGCCAGAGTCAACCCACCCACAAATTTTTAATCACAATCCTTCAGGAACTCCTCTTAACAAGTTGCTCAGTGAACTAAGAAACCAGCAACAACCAACAAGACTTCTGCAGTAGAGACTTCATAGGGCGCCCTCACCCCCTACCCCCTACCCCCTACTCCATTGCTGTACATTTCAAGAGCGCCCAGACACCCCTCCCCCAGTTCCTGAGATCCCCTCCTCCACCTCCTCCGCCACCGAGAGGACTAAAGCGCCCCCCCCCCCATCCCCTCCCTTCACCCCCTCACCGATCCCTTCAAGAATCCGCGGTTTTCACAAACGTCGGATGTTCGAAGAGAGCAAGTATCTCACAGGATGCCAGCCTCCTCCCCCCTCCCACCAGGAGCCCTATGACGTCAAAAGGGTGATTACGGTCGCCCGAGACACCTAGGGGACACGAGGCCGGCCAGGTAAGCTGCGGAAGTGCCGCGGCCAAGGGAGCTGTGGCGCCTAACCCACTCTGATGTCACGGCGAGGATCTCTGTGGCTGAGGTTAATGCATGACGTGAAGGTTTTTAGTTGTGACATCAGGATTAACGACATCACCATCCATGACGTCAGGTTGTTATTTAAATTAGGATTAATGACGTCAGAATCACCATACGCGACATTAGGACTACCGTTCGAGTCCTCGCACTAAGCAAGCACCTGTGCCGCGGAAGTCGGACCACATCCACGGCGGGAAAAAGAGAACAGAAGCGAGGTCCTTGAAGAGTCGCGCGGGGAGCAGGTGGTCGCGTCACGCCCTTGCGCCTGTTGTCGCCTACCCTCACGCTTTGCCCTCCCCCCTCTGCCCACCCACCCACCCACCCCTCTCCTCCCTCGCCTTCGGCTGTACCTGCTGCTTCCGTCGCGAGAACAGCCAATGGCAGTCGAGAAGAGGGAGTTGAAGGAGAAACATAAATAGTAAACAGACACGATGGCTCTGCTCGCGCGGTCTGACTTGAACATTCAATTAATCTCCCGTGTGAGGTGGCGAGGGAGGAGGAGGAGGAGGAGGAGGAGGAGGAGGAGGAGGAGGAGGAGGGTTTTTCTGAAACGTCGGATGTTCGAAGAGAGCAAGTATCTCACAGGATGCCAGCCTCCTCCCACTCCACCAGGAGCCCTAGGCGTCAAAAGGGTGATTACGGTCGCCCCGAACACCTAGGGGACACGAGGCCGGCCAGGTAAGCTCCCATCCATCCCCCCCCACCCCCACCACCCCACCAGACCCCCCCCCCCCCCCCACCACCACCACTCCCACCAATGTCACCACGACTATCACCCTCCCCATTTCTCATGCAAATTAATCCCCACTATTATTGAGTATCGCAACTGAATGAGTTAATGTATTCATCGGTCCTTGAAAGCTAAAGCGAGGACAAGTGTGCTCTCCGTATTGATTCATCACTTTAGGTGGATATAATTCGTGTAGTTAGGTGTGTGTGTCATTATTAATGTTATTATTATTGTTGTTGTTATTTTTGGTATTGCTGTTATTTTTTTTGGTATTATTTTTTATTGTTTTTATTATTTTTAGTATTACTTTTATTTTGATTATTGTTTTTGTTGTTATTATTTTTTTGTATTACTTTTATTTTGATTATTGTTTTTCTTGTTATTATTTTTAGTATTACTTTTATTTTGATTATTATTTTTATTGTTAATATTTTTAGTATTACAATTATTTTTGTTTTTATTTTTATTGTTAGTATCATTAATGTTCTTATTTTATCATTATTATCATTATTGTTATAATTAGTTTTATTATTATTATTGTTATTATTATTATTACTGTTATTTTATTATTATTTTATTATTGTTATTATTATTACTGTTATTTTATTATTATAATTTTATAATTGTTATTATTATTATCCACTTTTGTTTAGTTTATGATATATGACATATGTTCTTTCCTCTTTGCTGTTTGTGTTGTTGTTATTTTGATGATGTGGATTTTGTTTATTTTCATTAACATTAAGATGTGTATTGTTTTATCATGTTATTGTATTATCATTATTGCTATTGTGATTTTTTTTTATTGTTATGGTTATTATCACTATCAATATCATTATTATTATTATGAGGATGATGATGATTATTATTGTTATTACTATTATTATTATTATTATTATAATCATCATTATTATTATCGTTATCATTATCATTATTATCATTGCTGCTATTATTGTTATTATTATTATTATTATTCATCCATTTCTTTCTTTGAGATCAAATTATAGAGAGAGACAGAGAGACAAAGCTAAAAATAGAGATACATAGATACAGAGAAGATCTCCCCACACCCCCAACCCCCCTTTATTCAACCCCCCTCCCCCCCGCCCCCCACGAACAAAATCTCCATCCAAACGACCCTGGAGGGAATGGGAATCATCATTTACGACTTTCTGCTTACGACCTTTAGCCATTCTGCTTGCTTCAGCGCTTCTCTCTAGGTATGACGACCTTTGAACGACCACCTTTCCTTTTTTTTCGTTTTCTTCGTTTTTTTCGTGTTTTTTTCGTTTATCTTTTTATTTTTTCTCTTCTTCTTCCATGTTTTATGATAGTGAAGTTTAGCTTTGTTTTGTGAATCGAATCTAGTGATGGTGGAAATGGTATTTATTATGATGATGGTGATAGTTATAGTGAGGATGATAATTGCTGTTATTATCATTATTATTTATCATCATTTTTATTGTTTTGTTATGATCATTTTTGAGATTATTATTATTATTAATATCATTATTATTGCCATCATTATTATTATTATTGCAATCATCACCTTATTCACCATTAATAATAGTATTATTATTATTGTTATTATTTTTATTTCTATCAATTATTTTTATTATCATTATCATTGCCATGATAATCATTATCAGTTATGATTATAATGACAATGATAATTCATCATCATCATTATTATCATCATAGACATCGTCATCATTATCTTACTCATTATCAACAACGACTTACAAAGGAGAGTGAGATTTACAGAGAGAGAGAGAGAGAGAGAGAGAGAGAGAGAGAGAGAGAGAGAGAGAGAGAGAGAGAGAGAGAGAGAGAGGGAGAAGGAGAAGGAGAAGGAGAAGGAGAAGGAGAAGGAGAGGGAGAGGGAGAAGGAGAGGGAGAGGGAGAGGGAGAGGGAGAGGGAGAGGGAGAGGGAGAGGGAGAGGGAGAGGGAGAGGGAGAGGGAGAGGGAGAGGGAGAGGGAGAGGGAGGAGAAGGAGAAGGAGAGGGAAAGGATTTCGAGTGGGGGGGGGGGGCTTCCAAACATCGTCCAGCGAAGACGTGCCACTTCCTTGGTAATCTTCTTGCGTCGCCCACTGACATCGGGGCATGTTCCTACTGTTCCTTCTTGGGTATGCTCTTGTTTCCTCCCACGCCAGTTGATTCCTGAGCGGATGCCCTGATTTCCATGCCTCTTCTAACTCCCACACGTTTGAACGCCCTCACTCAATTCTCTTTCTTTACTAATTAAACTTAGACGTATCCATCTGCATACCGACTAGCAAAGCCACTCAGAAGTAATGAGTCCTCGCTATTCCAAGTAGAAAAAAATAATATTCGCTTTTCTAACTGGCTTAAATTCTCTCGCTCCGTTGTCGATATCTTATCTTGGCGTATTCCAAATCCTCAAATTTATGCGTTGCTTTTCACAGTTCCTGGATCAGTGGGTATGGATTCCTGGATAAATTCATGGCTTTTTTTTTTTTTTTTTTTTTTTTTTTTTTTTTTTTTTTTTTTTTTTTTTTTTTTGGGGGGGGGGTCCTCATCCCACATGCTCTTGTCGTTCCTGTTCGTTTCCACTTGCCATATGGTGATAGGGTGATAAAGAAATGAAGGGAGATGGGGGGAAAAAGACAGAGAGAGAGGGAGAGAAGAGGAAAGAGAAGAGGAAAAGTAAAGAGAGCAAAAGAAGGGGGGGAAAATGGCGAGAAAGGAGAAGGCAGGGGGAAGGAGAGGCTAATAAAAGATACAAATTTTACTAGTTTCTCAGATAAGGACAGGTGGAGTGCACAGCGATACCGGACGCACGCAAGAAGGCGGCTGATTATGAGCGTTGGAGTAAGGTTATCAGATATAGACAAGTGTGAGCGTGATGCCAGATCATACAGAGAAAGCCAGAGCATGAGGTGAGACATGCGATGCCCAAATACGCGTGTGAAATATAGGGCCAGGTATGCCATTCGGTGCATGACTGGGGCATGTTGGAAGGAGTGATGTCATAAGGGCTGCATGACAACAAAGGCATGTGGGAAGGAGGCATGGCAAGGGCACGTGGAAGTAAGGCGTGTCCATGAGGCTTTGAAGGAATGGGGCGTGGCAAGGACGCGTGGGAATGAGGCGTGGAAAGAAAGGCATGTGGGAATGAAACCATGGCAATACTGGCAAATGAGGCGTGGCAACTAGAGCAGGTGAAAATGAGGCGTGGCAAAATGGGCATGTGTTAATATGGAGTGCCAACAAGAGCATGTGTGTGATTGAAGCATGGCAACAGCGACCTGTGCGAATGAGGGTGTGGCAACAATAGCACGTGGAAAAAGATGCATGACAACAGTGGCACGCGGAAAAGAGTCGTGACAACAAGGACACGGGTCAGGGCACCGAGGATGGCGCTTCCTTCAGTAACCCAGACAGAAGGACTGGTCGAAGTGGAAGGGCCCTCAGCGCCTTCGCCACAGCTGTTCCTCCGAGTGACGTCATCAACAATCTCTCTGGCCAACTGCAACAGCGCGGTGCATGCGCAAACACGGAATCCATGTTGCATTGT
>BOPN01000199.1:569936-572345 GCA_017312705.2 Penaeus japonicus
GGTGCATCAACAGTGACCACCTGAACCCCGCCTGCCGCAAGAAGTACGTGCGACCACCTGCGTACCACCTGTCGGACCGTTCGCCAACCATCTGATGCCAACACGCTCTTATGGTGCCATCAACCACCATAGTGCCACGCGCCGCCCCTCATGCTCTGTTTTTCACACAAGTCAATTCGTTCCTTCAAATCAAATCGGAACTTAGTTGCATCCAGTGCAATTGTTGTATTCTATCTGATTCTCAAAATAAACGTATAGTGCTAGTAATAAATGCACAATAAATAAACTTCCTTCTCCTCTGATAGAATTACATATTTTGAGTCCAAGGATCTGGTGTGTTGGAGTTCAAATATATTTATCAAACTCGCTTTCCGTGTAGATAATAGCTTGTTTATCATATTCGCGTGAAAGGCAACAACAGTTCATGCACATTATACACGTTATATTGTATCTACCTATACTTGCGTGCTAATCTCATTCGCTTCAGTCCGCACAGCTTTATGTCCGTATGTTCCTTCGTCTGTTTTCTGCTTAAATTTGCCTTTTATTACGAACTTGTTTACAGTTGTAACTTTAAGCAAGAAAGTCCCTCGGGCGAGACCCCATGACGTCGGAGGGACTTCATTTGCAGTGGCACTGTGGCATCCGAATGAGGCTCCCATTGTATCATATCCTTGTTCCTGGGAAATTCCCCCGCTGGATTTCAAGGATTCACTATCCCTTCTCCTAATCCGTCATTTCAACTAACCCTGCCACCTCCCCTCATCCCTCCCCCTCCCCGCCGCCGCTGAATGACCACCGACACCCACTCCCCCTCCCCTCCCCTCCCCTCCCACGTATTAGCCTGAAGACTCTCCCTTCAGCCCACTTCATGTGCATCCCCTCCCCTTCCCCCTCCCCCTCCCCCTCCATCCCTCAGCCGCAAAGTGCCAACTCTCCTCTGACTCTCCCTAATAAGTCAACAGAAAAAAACATCTCTTGCGTCATCAGGGTAGACGGCTGAAGCACGACCATTAAGTGCGAGTGAGGGCATGAGAGCCAATGGCGAGGGTGAGGCTCCGTGCCCCAAGCAAGGTCCCCCCCCTCCTCGTGAACCCGTTCCCGCCGAGGGCGCGGAAGGAAGTGCAGATCGGCAGGAATAATGGTATTGATCTCGTGCCCGTCGACGTGTCCGAACCACACGTCGACGCCCGAGGCAGTCCCGCCGCCACTCACGTCCTTGGCCACATTTTGCAAGAGGGGATCTAAGGGCGTTTCGCTTCGGCCGGCGCTGATGGAGGGCCCTGCCACGTGCCTCGTGGGCCGTCAACCACACCTAAGACACGACCGACGCAGACATGAAAAACAAGAACTCGCGCCTCGACTTACTCCCGGCAGCCGGTGCATGGCGAGTCGCCGCTTTTCCTCCTTTTACTAGTACACAGACTCCGTTAGTCTCCATCGGCTAAAAGGACCCACCCTCGGTAACGGTCACTCGTCAAAACTGGTCTTCAAGGGACAAGACACTCGGCCAGCCTCCCTGGTCATGATCTGGTTCATGACAGCTGGCTCGGAGTTCATGGTATTTGCTGAGGAAAGTATGAATGATGATGTAAGACTAACCTTACAAGTAAGGTTGAAGACTTAGGCAATTTCAAGTTTTCATTAGGTACACACACATTTCTCGTAAAGTTTAACAGTCAAAACGCCGAATAACCTGCCGTTCCCCTTCAAGTGATTCCTCCTCGCACACATACATGCACTACTCTTCAATGCTGCGATCTCACTCGTCGAGCCACCAGCTGACACTCCATATACATACAGATTCACATTGCTATTAACATACACACAAACGCGCAAACACACACAAACGCGCAAACACACACACACACACACACACACACACACACACACACACACACACACACACACACACACACACACACACACACACACACACACACACACACACGCCCATATATATACAGTTATCACATTCTCATTAACACACACAATCTACCCAAGGCGATGGAAGCGGGAGAAGTTTGCCCTGTTGACACCCACTACAGTCATTCACCGCCCGTCATGCACACACTTCGCCACGCCAGCTGGGAGAAGAGAGGAACGTTGCCTGTTCCACCTCAGTTCTCGGGATTCACTCGCCCCTCCGAGAATAAACTGTCATGAGCCCCCCCCCCCGTCCCTCTCCCTCACCTCCCCCTCCCCTCCCCTCCCCCGCAGCTGATGTCATGCATCCCCTCCCACACACCTGTATCCTATATATGACCATGCAGACCGTTACGAACTCGTATGTTTGCACTGGATCACGAGATGGGAGGATTCTCGTAAACGCGTCTCGCTTTTGTAGAGTTAGTCGAGCGCCAACAGTTTAGTTTTCCTTTTTTTTTCCTTTTCTTGCTTTTGACATAA
>BOPN01000199.1:583201-589834 GCA_017312705.2 Penaeus japonicus
GTCTCATGTATTTTATCAGTAGTTGTGAGGAAGCCTCACTATATAGATTAAGAAGGGCATAAGAATCGTTGCTTGCGAAATCCTTGGTGCTGTAGTACTAAAGTTTAGAAAAAAGTAAAATATTTGATAAACCACTGCAACAGGCTTTGGCTCATTAACCAGTATACAATTGTTATGCAGCTGCAATGGACCAATCAGGAAAGAGCAACTTCAAAACTTGTAACATCGTGTGGAGCGCTGCTATTGGTCAGTGCAAATGCTCTGCAATCAGAAAATGGAGGTGAAAATCTTTATAATCAAAAAAGATCTTTAAAGACTTGTGTAGTCCACTAGCAACCTCATAGCTTCATGAATTGAGTACAGCATAGGAACATGTGAACACAAAAATCTGATGGACACAAATGATATGTACACAAACAGGTGTATTTTGCAGCAGTAGAATATTCATAGAAAGAATTTTTCTAGGTTATATAAAAAAAAATCATAGCTGTGTTTTATACATGATTATTCATGATATCATCCAAAAGTCCTTCAGGAATTTACATGGGCATAGTATTATGTCAAAATTACAGGATAGTGCTCGTGACTCACAGGCCTGCCAACCGTGCTCACCTCCTGGGTATATTCTTAAACAGCATTTAAGGAAGAATGTTATCAGTGTTCGCATTGTAATTTCATTAATGAAAGCTGGATGAGAATTTCTTACTCATATTCTATCTTTTATGTTGATATGGTCTCTTAAATGCTATTGCAGAAATCGGTTCCAGTGGTTCCAAATAACGTCACAATTATGAGGGTTGGCACCACTGAGCCACGTGAAGAAGACGGGAACCTTATCCAGGTAAACGCCCAGAAACAATGGTATTGTATTGTTCTTTTCTCTCTCTGTGCTTTGTGAACCCCCCGGTACACTCTACGAAAAGGCGTTACAGTGCTAGATACATGTATGTTGGCAATCACAGGCTTCTACCAGAGTCTAACGAACCATTATGGCTGACTGACTGAACACATTTCCAGCCAAATAATCAGACACCTTTGGTGACAAACATCGCCAACTTTGCTCAAAACCGTTGGCTCAGGTCTGCGCAATATCCTACACAGCCTAAATCCTACTTCACTGGCGACAAGCATCGGACCAAGAGCCAGAACCTTGCAGAACCGAGCTTTTTCTTTGGCAAACAATCAAAATGCTTCGGATGTGCAACTTTCTCCGCTCTCACTACTTTACTATACCGGGAGGAAGCACCAGAGTTCGATGACGATGAGATGAGGTGATGACATCCCAAGGAAACGGTATGAAACCCATCACGAGGCGTAACTCCATCTCAAGGAACCACACAGGACTCCCCGGAAGAAGGCAGCACCAGCGCGTGAGGTTCACAGAAAATGAAGGAGACAGGAGGCGGGGTTTTCGATTTGTTACCATCGCAGCGGCGGTTTCGGTCGAAGGGAAACGCGTGGGGTCCCGAGAGGGTGTGCGTAGGAGGAACTAATTACTGGTGAGAGAAAGGGCTCGAGAGATTCCTGGGAACTGCGATTACGAGGTGAGCGGAAGGGACTCGGTGGATGAGAATCGGCTGTGCAACTCTCTGTTATGGTAGACGTGCTTGTTTGGTGCTATATCGCCAAGTGCATTTTAGTTTCCAATTCAAATAGCATATTTGATTACCATTACTCTAGTCTTTTTAAAGACGTTCGTTAATGCTGATCTGGGGACTAGTTTGCTACTGTAATTTGAAGGGGTATTTTAGGGATGTTGTCTTCTCTAGCTTAAGTAACATCACGGGACACTATATGAAGTTAGCTACTTTTCAGCAAGTCTTAGGCTAGGGCATTAAATTTAGTGATGACAACTTCTACGGAGTCTTATGAGGTTACATTCTGTGATTACTGCACCTGAATTTTAAAACGTTTTTGGAGAAATACTTTCAAAAAGATTTTTATTCAATCAAATGTGCTTTGGTATTTGACTAAACTCATATTAGTAACTTCATCGCAGTAAATTTAATGATTTTTGATATATAATGAAGGAAAGGAACACAGACAGGCAATTATAATTGTTCATTAATTAATACTTTTATTTGTGTTACGCGGCCCGACGAAGCTTACCGCGACGGTGATGTAAACGAAGGTTGCATTCCTTCAGAGTCATCGCGACGGTATGCGAAGAGACCGATGTATAATTTGTTTTGTTTTTGTTTTCTTTGTTGATAGAGACGGCGGGTGATCGGGACAAGTCAGCAGGCCCGCGTCGTGAGCCCTACGCTAGTCCACAACACCAAGGCTTTTGGGAAACAATTGATGAATCAACTATGATCGCGTTGGACATTACACGGAGGAAGGAGAAGGGGGAGAGTGAGGGGGGGGGGGGGGAGGGGCGAAAAAACTTGGACTCTTCACAATATACAGTAACTTATTGAGCATATGCACATTTATGTCATTGGAGCGTGAGAGATGAAATGTGTTTTTGACACGATGGATGTAACGAGAGGATGGGCGGGAAAACCTCACCTCGGAGTCACGTGACATCTCACATAGTCAGTGACGCTTGGAGGCCGTCATTTTTTTTCTCTCTTGCAATACGAAGAGAAGAAAAAAAATAAGAACGAGACAAAGAACGATCGCCAAGCGTCATGGCCAGCTGATGGACACTTACTACACTTAAGCAACCATCAAATTGGTTTTATCTTTTATATAAACATCTGAAGAAACAAACAATTCGAGGCTCAACTTTGCTACCCACCCGGATATTATTAAGAATGTATAAGTGCAGAACTGAAGGACTACAAGGAGTTTGTCGTGGACTGACCGAGGCAACATTTCAGAAGAAAAAAAAATATCCACACATATACTTGTAACAGTCTATCGGCGAAGAAGGAAGAGAAGGCAAGAGATGATGAAGAGAAAGAGGAAGAGTCAAAACGAGAGCTTTTCTCCTCCTCTCCTTGTCTCTCCCTCTACTTTCCTCTTTATCTGTTCACTCGCCCTCTTCCTCCCTCTTCTTTAGCGCTCACCAACGACTACCCATCTACCACTTTGTTGCACCTCGTTGCCATGACGACCACCTCAGCAGTAGCCCGGAGATATACCCATGCAATATTAATTATACATATTTGGTTCTTGATCGTAATTCACGCGACAAAGAAAGTCTATTATAACATTATCATCTGGCCGGTGTATGATACATAACAGTGTGATAAGACCTGAATGAAAAACTCAGACACTTAATGAATACAGTTATCCTAAATGACGTCATGCTTTGTGGTGGGACTTTTGCTGACAAGGAAGCTTCCGTCCTCACAGAAAACTCTCGTTTTATCCCGATATATACATGCATGCATACGGACATACGTACATATATACATTCATACATACATATATGAAACGCTAAGTACAGAAACAAGAATCTTTTGCTTTTTCTTAGTAACAGGTACTTGCAGGAGAAGCCTAGAGCGACGGTCTCCGGCTGCGACAAGACCCTTTGCCGCGGCCAGAAGGCGTCGACAGGATACAAGGGTCCGTCACTCCGGGGAGCTGCCATGCCAGCGTGTTCCCTTGTCGCGCAGGATCCCGGGGCGCTGTGGATTGGCCCTTCTGCCTAGACGGGGGCTCGCTCACACCCTTGCGCACACAGTATAACGCGCAGACACACACCCTCACGCACGTGTTGACTGAGGCAGCAGAAATCGACAGCGTCCCGGCACGACCTTTGCGCTTCCACCATCACCGGGGGTTTCATCCACATGAATTTAGGAAATAAAATAGATTTATTTTCCCTAGGATTAAAAAAGATTTAAGTAACCCTTCGGGGTATACCACTCTCTCAACACGGTGCCTGTTACAATCTGCACGAGTCACTTCTAATATCGGAAAAATAATTGCTGATTGACGTATGTCCAACGGCAGTTTAGTATAACGCCTCATGTAAATATTATGCAGACTTGCATTGCGTAAGTTTTAAACACTTATGAGAAAGATCGAGCTTGTACAGTATCCACACATTTGACGTGTGACATAAATGTTTATCAGTAACACTGATAAGAATATGCATTTGTTCAACAGATAATACATCAAAAGTCATCAGGCAATATACAAAATATCTAATAACATTTTTGGGACTAAACTTTCGATCTTCACAATCTGTACAGATAATTTTGACAACTGTTACAAAAGAGAAAGAAAATCCACTTATGTATATAATAGAGTAACAAGATTTAAACCATAACTATTATCAGAAATCTTATCATAAACAGGGAACGAGTGTAGGAAATAAAATATACGTTGTGGCAAGGAACACAGCCGTGGAATATTTTCCACATGAAAAGACAATAAATCAAATATAACAATTGGAAAAAGAGTCTCCTGTTTTTTTGTGAAGCATTTAATTATTCTCAATACTGAATTAAGAAGTAAATAATTTTCCTTGCCTCATGAAGTGCTAAAGACTATAGTAATTAGCGCTTCTTTCTTTTTCTTTTTGTAAATGACATCTTGAGCTTAAGATTAAAAGAAAATTATCAACCATATCACAATTCTCCATACACTTGTCACTTGTCTTTCATTTCATCTTGAAAAATAAACTTGCACTGGAATACATAGGGGAAATAACTCGTTATCCTTCGCATATCTTGTTCACAAAGTTTTGTCTTCTATTTGCACCAAGTTCACTGGCGGAAGGTCAACTGGAAACCGAAAGAGGAAAAGAAAAGAAAAAAACAACGTTCTGTGACTCGTTTTCTACATCGTTTTTCTTCACTTATTTAGCTCGTTTATATAAAGCACCGGAGGAACGAAGTATTTATTTTTGGTCTGCTCTAAGACTGGCGTCAGTATGTCTATCGCATGGGACATACCTTTCCTGAATTTATTGTTAGGAAACAAGGAGTTAGAGAGGTAGATGAGGGGGGACGAGAGAGAGAGAGAGAGAGAGAGAGAGAGAGAGAGAGAGAGAGAGAGAGAGAGAGAGAGAGAGAGAGAGAGAGAGAGAGAGAGAGAGAGAGAGAGAAGAAATATATTTTGATCTATCTTGGCGCCCCAGGAAAATTACTGGACAAAGATTGTTCATATCGACGATATTGTCCTTGTTATCTGCTGTCGGGCTGACTAGGTGTAACTAGTTTAAACTTGAGTATTTTTGTGTAGCATCTCTCATTCTCCAAACGAAGACAGGATGAGTATTTTCCCCTTTTCTTGTGGTGCAGAAGCGTATGCTGGGCACCCCATGCGATAGCCATACTGTCTATTTCTTGGTGCGAATAGCGGAGTTTTACAGACACGGAAGGCTAGGCGCTGGCTGGCTGGCTGGCTGCTTGGCTGGCTGGCTGACTGGCGGAATGGCTTGTAGGCGCACAAAGCTGGTAATTTCTAGTTTTTTTTTTTTATCACGGTGGCGTCGCCTCTACGGTACTACATGTAACAACTTTTTACTAGGACCTACAAGTGACCATCGGTATCGCAAGCGGCTCCACAGAGATGATTTTACTTTTTATATAGCTTTTTTTTTAACCCCCAAAATCCGAATTAGTTTGTGCCAATAGTTTTAAGCTTCGGTACAAAAACACCCATAGATGGGACGCAATGGACGAAGTCTTGACAAGATAAGGGGAATCAATTTTGGCTACAAAAGCTTTTTTTTTTTCTTTATCTAAGATGTACTTTGATATTTCGCTTCTTTTCCTTTCGACCTGGAGGGACCCCGAGAACCCCCCCTCCAGAGCGATCCGAGGGCCATTTCAACTTACTTTAACTGCAATACTGTTGGTGTCGGGCAGACCTACCAAAGACAACTGCCCACTCGCTGGTTGATAAGGCTTGGTTTCCTAACTGTTTTTTCTTTATATGGATAAATGTAATAATTTTAAACAGACGGTTTATTTGCACAGAGCTTACTGCTGATTCCCAAACGACGCCAACCTCTCAGCCTAAGAAGGAGGGACTCTTGGTCAACTCTTCTTTGAAAGCTTCTTAACATTAGTTTTGTCCGTTTTCTTATGGCTTTTTATCTGGGATATACTAAATGATAAATCACATATATCAAAAAAAAAAGTTCGAACCTTTTTTTCAACAACAAGATGAGCAAATATCTAAGTATTTAGTGATTTTATTGCTAGGAAGAAGCCAATCTCACTCCCACACGAAGAGTTACGCCACGGGTTCTTGGAGTAACTGGCCTCACAGCGACGACGACTCTTGTGGTGTATTTCTCACTCGAAAGCCTGTTTCTGTCTGGCGAGTCTGTTGGCGGAACAGTGGTCTTTCCTTCGCTCAGTTTCAGGCGCTTGATGGCGATTCCCCCTCGTGGATTGTGTGCAGCATCATCGTAGGGTGAGCGGAAGGACGATCTAGATCAGTCCTCCACTTGTGCTCGCGTCTCTTACCAGCCCTTTCATTGGAAGTCCGGGGTGTCCTTCCACGAAGGCGAAGCAACCTGAAAGACGAAGCCGATGTCAGTTACACGCACTGGAGCGCTCAGAGCAGTTTTGTACATGAAAAAGAACTTTATATACGGAAGGGCAAAATACGTATACATCAGAACAAACACACACACACACACACACACACACACACACACACACACACACACACACACACACACACACACACACACACACACACACACACATATATATATAT
>BOPN01000199.1:589934-592434 GCA_017312705.2 Penaeus japonicus
ACACACACACACACACACACACACACACACACACACACACACACACACACACACACACACACACACACACACACACACACACACACACACACACAAAACAACGCCGCGTCCCAAACAAACACACACACGTTATTGACTGAGCTTGACAGGAACATGTAAACGACTTGCACAGCCGCACAGCTCGGTCGGGGAAACACTTCCTCCCAGTGTCAGAAGCGGCGGGTGTCACTTCGCAGCGCCTTACCTTGCCGAAGTACGCCGCCCAGTGACTCGGAGTCCAGCCGTAGTAAGTGTCCTCGACGGCGATGTGCGAACGAGCCGCCTCTTGTCGTAGGAGCGAGCGAAGGAAGTCCGCATCGCCATCCCGACACGCGCGGTGCAGAGGGAATTTCTCCGAAAGCGTATTTTCACTCACTGTGCCCCACCCGCCGCTACTCGCGCTTATTTTGGACATCTTCGTATTATTCAAAGGGCGAATCAATGCCAACTGTCAGTTATTATGGCGAGTTTATTTCACACCTGGAGCCACACGTCTACCTCCTCCGCTGTCTGAGCAACAACAGTCGCGGTCAATGGAGTGCCGGGTGGAGAGCTGCGCAGGGGGTTCTGGGAAACGAGACGCAGCTGTGAAAAAGACGTATATAGCTTCTCATAGCCCTCCACAGTATCTATAGAATTATTTCTTATTACTTTTTGTAGTGTTGATGAGTAACTTTTGATATCATACGTTCTAGATTTTCTACTTGGCCGCTTTGAATATGGCATAGAGACTCCCTTCATAGCTACAGATGGTTAATTCCTTTGTTCTATCAAAATTATTTGTATTAACGTGATTTTACTCCATCAAACTTATTGATTTATTTTTGTAGCAACTATATAGATGTGGAACTACCTTTATCTCAGCAGAAATACGGATATAATTGAAATATATTTTTATTTTGGGAAGAGTTGCCACATCGCATAATTACCATGATTGTGTCCATTGTAACTAAATTATGGAACCGGTTGATATACACTTTTATCGCATATTAATAATCTGTATTTGAATGTATCACGTTGTTATACGCTTGATAAATAGTTGCATCCGTTTATTTGGGGAGACATTTGATTTCACTAGAGTTGACAGGAGTCGCTGGCAGAGCGAATTTCTTTTGTTTTAGGAAACCCGCTGTTAGTGTAATTTATATGAACAAAAAAACTGTGCTGGAGGGTGTCAGTTGACAGAAGGAAGTACCTGTTGAGAAGAAACTGGAATATTGATCTTTTGTCCGGTGGATGAATGAATTACCACAAATCAATATGTACGTAAGGTTGGCAAGTTAAGCATGCTTTGCGGGATACGACTTTTGTACCGAACATTGACTTCAAGCTATTTATATACTTTGATTGTATTGTCGTGTTGTATCGTTAGATCAGAACATTGAAAAAAGGTCGCACCATCATTAAGTGGTCGTAACTCATGATATCTGTAATTAGTAACGAACTGTAAAGCGATTTGCATTTTGTTGCAAACGTACACTGTGCATTGGTAACCTTGGCTGGTTAACAGTATTATCAGCCATGATGTTGTGAATTAACTTTTTTCTGACACTAGAAATAGTTATAATAAAGTGTGCTGTAATATCTTGCTTGTCAAGGGAGTACAAGGGAGAGAGAGATAATTCCAAAGGCAAAGATGAAGGCAAGGAATCGAACACATTTTAGCAAAAAAAAAGCCTTGTTACATTTTATTCTGCAATTTCGCGCGAAGAGAAGATGGTTTTTATTATATTCCTGCGATAAAGGCCAACTTTAAAAGTATTTCTGTGCGACATTTAAGCCTTTGAATGTGCTGTCTCGTCATACATTATTAACTTTGCCGACGGATGACGCCTGATAAGTATTGATAAAATTACTCACGAGAGACTTTCTAACGAAAAATGTATATTTAAACATGTGCGCTCTACATACTGAATGCTATAATACTCCGTTGACAATTTTGATCTTGATACTCTTTTTTACCTATACTTTCTATCAATTTTTGTTTCTTTTTCAATTTCTCTTTGTGTTTCAATAGTCGCATTCCGTGACAATTATAGTTGCTTGTATCCTCATAAATGTATTAGCTTAGGATCACCATCAAGCTGTTTAGTAAAATGCGTCATCAGGATATCGTGTTGATCACCATGCCGCCCTCTCACCCTCTCGTTTACGTGTTCGGCATGTATCTGCCTTTTCTCTTGGCCTGCCTGCCCTTTGCTGCCAGCCTGCCGCCCCACCTCGTGCAGGCACCTTCCCGAGCCTTTGTTCAGACGGCTTCTTTGCCCTCATCCACAAGCCCTCCACTCTCCGCTGTCCGGGTTACACCTACACATCCCGTCTGCAATCCCAGGTGGCAAGCAATCCTATTCAGGCAATATCCTGTGCTTGGGAGAGCGCTTGGCCGGGTTTGGTTATGTGTTCGCGTGGAAATCTTTCTTCCCTTCAGGTGGTATGATCTGTCTCTCTCTCTATTTAAGGA
>BOPN01000199.1:597434-599934 GCA_017312705.2 Penaeus japonicus
GAATGCAGAATGCCCTTGGTACCTGAATAACTATTTCCTACTTGTATATAAAAGTTTTCAATATAAAAATACTTAAAGTTTTCTTACTCAAATGAAACAAAATCCAGAAATGCCTAAGCAACTGACAATTTAGAAAAAATAATGTCAAAAAGTAGTGATGGGGATTCAATGGGAGATTAAGGATAGTAATAAACAGCAATAGCAATTTGAAATTCCAGTACCAAACTGGCAAAACAGAAAACAATCTTTTATGGACTTTTGTAGAAGACCCCAAGTTTACACTATGATATAATCACGTTAACAATAAAATAAAAACGAGTCGAACTGAGTGACGACAGCCAAGGAAGTGTCCATCGCTAATGGAATTAAAATAGGATAGCTCATGTTATAAACTGATAACATTTCATTTTTTGCTCTAACAACACATTAACTAATAAATGAAAATAAAAAGTATAGTATTCATTACTTCATCAAGCAAACAACAACTGCTCAATAAGGATTGCCTTTATAATTTAGGAGCATGTATATACTTTTTTTTTTTTTTTTTAACTCTCTCATATCCAGCTTTTATAAAATGGCATTTTTATAAAACAGGAAATAAAAATAAATCTCTTCCTCTGTGCATAGATCAAATATATTTCTCTTGTAGAAAAATAGATTGTAGATAAAAGGAAGCATGAAGATCTGAAGTAGAATAAGGCAGAGAAATAAATAATAAAAGGTCAATGCAACCTACATGTAATTAAAAGGATATTAATAATGACTTAAGGGTGAAAGAAACGAGCATTTCTTGGTAAAACATTGTTTCCAGTATAAAAAAGAACTTATTAAAGCCCTATATACACAAGAATTAATTTGATTTATAACCTGAGTGAATGAAAATGTGTCAAGTATACCTGTAATGCTTATAATGTGTATAAACATCACAAATGCTTAAGAGTGCATACCTGAATTAGAGATGCTAATTCTAATGGATATATCCAGTGCTTGCAGGGCAATTCCAGTTTCTAAATTCATTTATCACCGGTAAACTCTGATGAAATTTACTATGGAACAAAATACACTCAATAAATAAATCTTCACTAAAAAATTATACATAGAAACACTTTATTTTCTGTTCTGGAATTACAGAAACTAAGACTATGAAGAAATGATGAAGTGCAAGATGTTATTCCAAGAACGTACATTCACATTTACAGATGTACGTTCTTGTTATGATAATATATTAAACGTGACAAAGTGGATTAACAATGGGAAAGAGAATCAAAGGCAGCACAAAGACATATATATACTGGGGAATAATAATAATAATAATAATAATAATAATAATAATAATAGTCATAATAATTATAATAAGACAGATATGCAAATATGACATCAGATGACAATGAAAATGAGTTATAAAAATGAATTTTCCTTGTCCAATTCATTACAGTCGCCTACTGAAAGGATTAAGTTATATATTTAACACCATACAATTAAAGGTTCAATAGGTTCATCACTGAGATCTGGAATATGATTCTGGTATGAATAACATCTAGAATTATTAACTTTCAACTTATCTCTCTCTCTCTCTATACATAGCCATTGATAACACTAACAAAACCTAATTTTATGTCTTGAGCTAATCTGATAATTTCTGGTAGATTGGCCAACTACCACTTCCTGGTGAATCATGGTGAGGACGAAGGCCAAATTATCCTGGGCAGCTCTTCTGTGAGTGACTTAATAGTAACAAATCTTTGGCCCTAGGAATGCTGGAGCTATAGGGTAATTTATATAAAGATAATTGAATAAAGAATCACAATAAGGCACTACAAAAGGAACATAAAACTGAGATAATGCCACAACAAAGTCGGGGTATCACAAGTCACAATTTCCAAATGCATCTAATAATTCCACTTGCCTCTGTCAAAAATACTATTGATCCCAATACCTTCCACATATGCTTCCTTTTTAAACCAAAACTGCACAAAGGATAATCTGTCACCAAAATTCACATCAGGAAGTATTAGCGTTTTTCCTCAATCCACCTCTTAATTCATATCTCTAATTCAGTGGGCATATGAAAATAATATCTATAATACACTTTTTTTTTAACTCTTGCTATTAACTTTACATTTACAATTCACTTTTCAACTTAAATTTCTCTTTGATCTAATTCCTGTCAAAAATATTGGTATAATTTACAAATCAGAAATTAAATCCACACTCAATGACAAAGTTACTTCCAAGAGTTGTACCCAATATCTTCTTATACTCTACACTTAAAAGAATGAAGGCAAAGGAGGCTATTAAACAAGTTTTACCACTTCTGCTTGAAACTGTAAAATTCAAAACACACTATGTACTGGCAAAACTTTGGTTAGGTTTAGATCATCAACATGGGAGAGTTTTACAGTGCAGATATAACAGATTACATTCCTGTATTTTCATGTTTCTCGAATAAAGCCTTAAAATGGAAACCTGCTGAGACTGGCAGTGTGGGTGGCAGTGTGGG
>BOPN01000199.1:614934-634934 GCA_017312705.2 Penaeus japonicus
GTAAATCCACACTAACATTCAAAGACCCATACCACAAACACTGATACATATCTACACATCTTTTTTTTTTTTTTTTTTTTTATGACTAACAAGTACATAATATTGTGCTTCTTACCTGTCACATCTGGTCTCGTTGTATGTGGTGTTACAGGTTCTGATTGTCTACCAGTCTTCACTTCCTCAACCTAGAGCATAATTCATTTTGAAATTAACTTAGTAACAAAATTAATCAAGTATATATAATTTTTGTTCACGTAAACCATTATAACACCAAATGATGAACTATCATGGGTGACCACTTGATGAGATATTGGGGGAGCACAGAAAGAAGGAAGGGGATCTGGGGGTTTAAGTCTCAAGGAATATCTTTTTTGTGACCACATCCCTAAAAACTTTTAACAAAGGTTTGATCAGATTAGATTTCTCCCCACAGTATATTAGAATAATGCACTTTAAAATAAAAAGTAGCAAATGATGTTATCTCAATATTTCCTGCCCTGTGATCACTATGGTCAGAATTGGATCCCAACCACGGATGAAAACAATTTCTATAATAATTCTCTTTCATTGAGAGCTTTATCAAACTAAAGCCATCTGTAGACTCACTGGGGCCTTTGGTGGTGCAACATGGATAAAGCTGGGTGTACTCTTCTCAACTTGATCAAAGTATATCTTCTTGCGTTCTGTGCGATTATCTCTTATGTCTCTGCAACGATCTTCAAAGTCTGTGTCCATCTCTGCTTTTATGTAGGCATAAGCTGTATCTCGCAGAGTGCAGGCTCGATGACGGATTATCTTATCTAGGGAAAGAAACAAATGCTTTAGCATGCACCTCCACTCTTCTACAGTTTCCTAACAACCATCCACAAATCAATGTTTTCTTCTGCTTCCTCCATACCTTGCTATCCTCATAATATGGAAAAACTCCCAAAAAGTCTCTTTAATGTTATAATAATCATTATCATATAAACAGATGTGACAATTAACCCCCTCAACTACAGGCAGTAGAAAACGCCCTCCACTCCGCATCCGAGCTTCCGGCGCGCACCAAATTTTAAACGTCACTATTGAATATGACAAGTTTTAAGCCAAAACCTCAACATAATCATCATGTGTTATATATCAAAATATGCATAGTTAACCTCTTCCCCCATGTGCATGTGACAAGTCATTTACATGGGTTGGGAGGAAGATGGAAAGAGTAACCTTGGTGGGAGGCCTCACTCAGATGACCAAAGAAAACGATTGAAATAGTATGGTAAACTAATCATAATAAGTTTTATATTTTTACATAATGTTCCATAAATAAAAAATAAAATGATTGCTAGCAGGGCGCATCGGTGCCTCCCCTGGTATAAGCGAATCCCACTCTTATGTAATAATAATGAAAGTCAGTAATCCATCGTATCATATCCGACCTCTATTCTGAAAGATCTCGTACAGTATCCGGAAGAAAGAAAACTCAATTCCACCAGAACTCAGCCATGACGCAGTATGAGCGTCCTCAGATTTTTCACGAGCGCTGTGAGGATGCAGTATACGCGTCCTCTTGTCGAAGGGGTTAAATCACTACAAAGATAAATGTTCCCTAATACAGGTGTACATTACATCTATGTCTTCCTACAATACTTCATATTAACCCATTGCATACAGGTGTCATGACATACATGTCAGCATTGATTAGGCCCAAAAGATGGGAGTCAATGCGTACATGACGCGATATTGGGGTCTGCTCACAGTTGAAGCATGCACACAATCATAAAGTATTATGGCTGTAACGAGCTACAGGATTCCAAAGTCAGCCAAAACTCCCATTTTATGATGAATTTAAGGAAAAATATTGTTTGGGCTAGTCGGAGGGTGGAGAAGACCCTTTCCCCGTCCTTTAAATTTTTTGTTGGTGACGCTAGTGTCTTAGACCACCCACCCTGACGACCAGTTAGGTCATTAGGCGCCCCATCCACAGTGGGTTAATAACTCATTCTCATTACTACATAACCACAAGCCTTCCATACTAATATCTACAACATACCTTCAGGATTCTTATCTGGGTTGTATTCCAGAGCATTGTTGCAGATCAGATCAACGTCTCTCAAGAACTCCTGAGCACATTCATACTGGTGCTGGTCGATCTTGGTCATCATCGTCTCAAGATCCATTGGTTCTTTGATAATCTCACGATAGTCAGGTACTTCTTCTTCATCTACAGGTTTTGTGAATATATAAAACCTGAAAATAAAGAGAAACTTGTACTGCCTTCTGAAGTAAATGTAATACATTTCTGGAAAGATACAGTAGCTTGAGTAATTCTAACCATTGTCTCAACTTCAATAGTAATGATCAGCCCAACTAAACCAGTGATGGTATCTATAATCTCAAAGTCCTTCACTCACGTTTTATTTCTAGCTAGCTTGGCACATATTTCCCGAAGGAATATACGCAGTTCCCTGAGAGTGGCCTCTTCTACTTCTTCCAATTTCCTTATCTCTTTATTTGTAAGTTGCCGACGTACAGGAGCAGGTGCCACAGGCAGCTCTTCTAACTTCTTCCTGCCAGTTCGGACCTAGAGTACAAGGCAATATTGGGGTCATTGGATGGTAAGTATACTAATTCTAAACACTGCAACACACAAATAAAGAAAAATAAATCTTCATCTATGACAAAGATCCTGTAGAACAAATATGCACAATTTCAAAGTTAATAATATAATATAATGCTCTCATAAAATAACATGGAAATACTAATATCAATAAAAATCGACATTACAGTAAAATTCACTATACTCCAGCAATGAGTACCTTCACCTTTTAATATTAAAACATCTTTCAAAAGCATGTCCGAACTGCAAAGAAATTACCTTTGGCTTCTGAAGCATATTTGTGTAAAATAAAGGCTTAAAGTATTGCTGTCTCTCCTCCTCACTGGGATTAACCATCGTCATCACCTCTTCCCTATATACACTGAACAGCATCTGGACCTGAAATCATAAGTTTGGTTTAGGCTAACACTTGCTTCAAATATATACACAAACACACAAAATCTAAAAAAAAAAAAAAGTCTACTAGACAGAATCCATACCTGATATAAGCAAGTAGTACTAGCCATATCTTTCTGTAGAAAATCTAAGTGAAGGACAGATTACTCATACTGCCCAGAAACAAGATCCTAGATCTTAAAACAAAGTTTATCCACCAACCTCCTCATCCAGATCATCATAAGGGACATCAGATGTGGCTAGCAGCAGGAGAGGGGATGTGGGGTCCAGATCCAACAGTAGCGACATGAAGGTAGCCCGTAATGTTTCTGAGGTTGTTCCCCACCACTGATCAATGTGGGGGACATAGACGATGCTTGGTAGATTCCGCCGAGCTTCATGGAATACCTAGTAGCAATATTTCAATTAAATATCAGAAAAAATTGTAAATATATCTATAAATATATAAACATACAATAAACATAAATAATAATTTCTAATCTCGCACATCTCACCTGAGCACAAGCTTCTTCCGGTGCTCGTGCAGACACCGAGTAAAGAGCTGCCAGATCCAGCTTGTGAGTGGGGACCTTCTCCAAGGAATGAATGATAGCTGGAGCAAGGTGTGTGCTCTGTCCCTGTGTCCTCAATCCAGTTAAGAGCAGTCTAGGACGGTGGGTGCTACGATTCTTTGCAGCAAGCTTCGACTTGGCAAAGGCATGAGGGAAGCTCTCTCTCAAGAGAGCCAAGCTCCTGTTTAGGGAGGACTGAACTAGGGGTTGGATGTTCGAACTGAGGCGTCTTCCCACTCCGGCTGCAGACCTCTGACCAGCTGGCACTATTTTGGTCATTGCTAATCTGAAGTGAGCTACTTTTATCTGAAAAAAAAACATTAATAAGAGCTATTCTGTATATCCCAAAAAAAGAAACCTGAAGGCTGAATTCTCAAAAAGTATGACTTTCATAAAAACAAACAGTATTTTTCATGATCAGAGTAAATAAAAAAAAAAAGTAAAAATCCCCCCCCCCCAGCATTCTGTAAGATTAAAGTTCCTTACACTGATCTTCGAAACATCAATGAGGAGCTTGTGCTTCGAGGAGTAAATCTGTGGAAACTTTCCCCTAAGCGCAACCAAAGCTGCTTCAGCACACAAGCTCTTGATGTCTGCACCACAGTAGCCAGTAGTCTGCTCAGAAAGGTAGTGAAGCAAGCGTGGACTGGGCAAGGGTTCCCAACTCTTTGTATGGATCTTAAGAATTTCTTGCCGTGCCTGATGGAAGAAGGTGACACACTAGTTATAATCATTATAATCACTATATGAAACTTTCAAAATTTTCATTCCTCCTTTAAAGCAGAAATCATAATCCCAAGTATTACTAAAATTAATATCAACATTATATAATACTTATACATAATAGCAAATACTTTTGATGAAATAAACAAGACTTAACAATATCAAGAAGAGCATTAAAAATAATCATAATGATAACAACAACATCAGAGAGAAAGAGAAAAAGAGTGGCAGCCAGCCTCACCTTGGCCGACGGCAGAGGGAAGTGAAACTCCCGATCAAAACGGCCAGGCCTCCTGAGAGCAGGATCAATGGCGTCAATCCTGTTTGTTGCTCCAATGATGACAACCTCCCCTCTGGAGTCTAGACCATCCATGAGAGCTAAAAGCGTTGATACAATACTGGAATGGATTTGATCTTGTCGTGATGATCGTACAGGAGCAAGACCGTCAATCTCATCAAAAAAAATTATGGATGGACGCATCTGATAGGCCTAGGGATTAAAGGTAAATTGCATTAACATCAACTTCCTTAAGGATGCTTTGGTGTGACATAAGAGATTATATTCAAGTAAAGCACCTAAAAAGAAAACCAAATGAGTATCATAAAGTATGAACTTAAAAACAAAAACAAAACAAAAAAATAAAAAATAAATAATGACAGCTCGCAAATGACTGAACATGCTACACTTTGCATACAAGAAAACTGAAATAAATACATTGGTTATTTGTATCTTTTGGCAAAGATTTTTTTACCTGGTCAAAGAGAAGTCTAAGTTGCCTTTCTGACTCTCCAACCCATTTGCTTAGACAATCTGCTCCCTTGCGCATGAAGAAAGCTACCTTTTTGTCAGGAGCACTGCATTCATTGGCTAAAGCTCTTGCAACTAGAGTTTTACCCGTTCCTGTAAAATAGCACATTTAATAATATCAATAAAATCTAGTAAAAAAAAAAAAAAAAAGTTTAACCTTACATAAAACTTATCAACACAAATTTAGACTTCTTGAACAAGGACAAAGACAATCAGAGGCTGCTTCCTTAAACAAGGCTAATTTCTTCCCACTAAAATAATTCTTTAGACAAGCTTGAGCAGTGCTTCTTAGTAATTTTGCCTTCTGCACATAAGTGTCAACTTCTGCCTAAACAAACAATTGATCTTGAAAACGCTTACCCGGCGGGCCGTAGAAGAGAACCCCTCTCGGAGGAGTAATCTTAAACCTCTCAAACACCTCAGGATAAACAAGAGGGAAGATGATCATTTCCTTGAGGGCCTTTACATGGTGGGCCAGGCCACCTACAGAGTCAAAGTTAACACCTCTGTCTACTGACATTGGATCAATGTCAGCTAGACTAGTTCCTATCTTCTCTCTATCCCTGCAAAGAGAAAAAATATATTTATGAATAACAAATATAATTATATTTATACTATTATTGTACATATATTTCCCTCTATCATCTTAGCTCATTAACACTAGGTGATCTCTCCCTTAAAACATACATTTTATATCACTACATATGTATATAATCATAGGAGTTATATTTGTGGAAAGTGTGGAAAGGTAGGTAAGAAGTGAAGACAGGAAAAAAATTCAAGTAAATGGAACATGTCCAAGAAAATGAAACAAGAAGATGAAAGGAAAGCAGGAAGAGAAGAGAGAAAGATAAAAAAGGAGAAATAGATACAATAATAGCAGTTATTTTAATCAAATACAGAACTAATTGAACTGAGTCTGTGAGAGATTTTTTGATACTGACCACAATATGAAACAAGACAAAAAAACCATACACGTTTTATCCACTTACTTTAAGGCACCTGTAACAATGTCATCTGACTTCATGTTCATGGGTAGGCAGCGGTTGCGAGACTTAGCCATACTTCTCATTTTACTCTTCTCAAAGTGGCTCTCGTCTGAACTACTGCTGCCACTTGATGAATTGTGTGCAGCCTATCAAGAAAGAAAAAAAAGTAATAAAAGAATAACCATTTCCTATTGCAATTAATTTTAAAGATTGGCTACCAATGAAACACACATTATCAAACAACAAAATCACATCCTTACCCTTCGCTTTAAGTGGAACATGTGCTTCCTTGCTGGAGAATTGACATATCTCTTGCGATTTCTATGATGTCTTCTTGGTGGAGTGTCCTCTCTGTAGCTCCTGGACCGAGATGATTTCTCTGATACACAGAAAGTTAACATTACTATAGACTGAAAATGGTTTATTGTGCTGCCCTTCCTAAATCAGTGACTCTTACCCTCTGCAGGCTGTGACAAAATTGGTTAAGATTATGTTAGTTTACCTTCAACTTCAAAAAATGTTTCTTTGGTGTCACAGCGAATAATTTAGTTTTTCATTTGATAGCTAAAATATTTTACAGATATACTGAAGGCAGTTTCAGTATGAACCAAGTTGTGCAAGTAACTTACAAACTTTTCAGTAAAGGGTTACAGATGAAAAATAAAACTTAGTTGGATACTGGGACTGCAGCAAATGACAAATAGGAAAATGTTTTGTAACATATTTTTGGGAATATCTACCAAATTAACTATATCATAAAAATGCTGACTCTTATGCAAACATACCCACAGAAGATAACTGGAATGGTCTGATTTCTCTTCTGTTTTGTCTGAGTGAATATCGATTTCCATTCTGCTCCTCATTCTCCTCTTCCTCATCTTCATCCTCTTCTTCCTCATCTTTGTCATTATCACTCTCGTCGGATGAAGTTACGCGTTTACGAATCCTCCTCGTGTTAACCTCCTCCTCTTCCTCCTCGTACATGAAGCGCTTCACAGGTCGTCTTTCCCTTTTTACTCGGGGATAGAGATCTTCGAACTAAAGGAGACAGAATTTTAACACAATGATATTTTGTAAAAACAGCAAAATTCATTCTATCCAAACATATTTCACTTTTGTCATTCCCTTGAAATCACTATAACTACTCTCTCCTTACATCTCATATGTTACTCTATGATGCCCAAAACTTTTATTTTTTAATTTAGCAATCATAAAAAACAAGAGCATCAGAAATAAAAGAGAATTGCTCACTGGAACTTTCGAGGCCAAAGCACGGGCAATGATGGGGTCCTGAGCTCCATACTTTCTCTTCTTTCTTGTTGGTGGTCTTACAGGTGGAGGTTCCTCTTCCTCTTCTTCCTCCTCCTCCTCCTCCTCTGTGTCCTCAATTTTCCCTCCTCCTGCTTCCAGAGAACTTCTTGTTGTGCGCCTTATCTGCGGCATTTCATCATCATCATCCTCTTCCTCCTCTTGATTCTTACTCTCTTCCTCATCCTCTCCATTGGCAACTTCTTCGCCTTTTCCTTCTTTGTATCTCACTTTGACTTTTTCAGGGGTTTCAACACCCTCATCCTCTTTTGTTTCTTCATCAGCCATCTCTTCCTCCTCTTCCTCTTCCTCCTCCTCAGAAGCTGGCTTGACTTGGGCTGCATGTCTGGTGAGCATTTTTCTACCGGTTTCCTCTTCTGAATTGTCTTCCCTGGAATGAGGACAGAAAGTTGCAACAAAATCTAATGCAAAATCAAACACACAGTGGTTATATAATTGTCTGTTCTTGTTCAAAGTAAACCATAAAATCCTTCTTTTTTTTATTCAAAGAGTAAAACAAAAACTTTTTATGCATTTCTAAGAGTGAAACTACTAATCATAAGGTTTCATATATACACACTTTTCCGATAATCATTTCTTAATTTCCAGAAATATACAAGCACAAATAATCTTGTCCATAAAAAATACATGTAAAAAGTCTCCAAATTATGACAGGAGTAAAATAATGCACTTGCAGATTTTCTTCATTCATTAAAAATTCAAGATGAAACAGCAAAAGTTCATAACAGTAAATGTGTAAGCTAAACCTGCTGATACTAAAAACAAGAATTTTTCAGTATGAATTTTTATTCCTCTTCTTTACACACACATAGCTCTACAACTACTTAATCACTAAGGAGTTAATTGCTAGCACTAACTGACCTGGCCTGTTTACCCCATTCCTTGAATTTAGGGGTGAAAAAGTCAATTCTATTTACTATCAATATCAGTACTGACGATGATTCTATCATAATATATTGGAGTTGAGGATTTGCTATTTGCATTTTCTCATTTGGCACACATCTTGGGCTGTGCTTTTTGTAAGCACTTGTGAAAAATAAATAAATGAATTAAACAACACCAATTAGGACAGTGTCAATATACAAGGACTTCCCATTTCAAAGGATTAAATATATATTACTAGTTTCCCATACTTCAAAATAGGCCATGTACAAGCTTTAAAAACAAAGTGACATAACTGAAAATCTGTTTCAGGACATTTATGGCAATGATATATTAACAGTTGGAAATTAATTGTTTAGTAATGTGCTCTATAAGATACAAAGATTCCAATTCACCGAGTAGCAATGAACGGCCCTGAAACATCTGTGCTTTAGAAGTTTTACATTTTTATCAAACGAGTTCAACAGCATTCTGGTATTTTTCCCTTATATGATTTTCCTAGGATTCAAAACATGCTTGTCTTACATGTAAGCTGAATATCATATAACATGAAGATGGTTTGTAAATAATCATAATTTCCATGCAGAACTTTGTTCCAAGGCATGAGCCTCCTTACCTGTATCTCCTGAGTGGATGAGACCTCCTGCTTCTGGACAGGTCTGTCTCATCATCTGAGGGATCACTTTTGGGCACGCGGAGACGTCTGTTTGGCTGCCTAGTCCTGGGGCCAAGTGAGCAAAATTCTTGTTCACTGGTTTCTGTGTACTTCCGTAGTCTCCTTCGCCTTGGCTCTATATTGCCACTGTGGAACCTCGACCTACCCCTGGTACCTTCATCTTCATTATCACCTTCAGAATCAATATACCTAAAAAAAATTATGAATATTTAGTGAATTGATTATATAACTATTTGTTTAAGAACTTTTAAAACAATAGACTGCTTGACCTTGTATTGAAGACTTCATATTGAATTTGAATGTTTAATTCTATCATCTCAAAATCCACTACTTCATACAAAATTACCAACAAACCCAAAAGATTAGTTGCTATAAAAGGACATAATTTGGATTTTTTTAATCCTTTAAGTCAGATCCATAACTTACTTCCGCATCTTACGAGATGGACGAGGCTCTTCATTCTCTGGCTCTGAGCTGGCAACCATCGTAGGATAGCCCCGCAGTTTCTTGCTCCCTACCAACCACGACTGATTGCTGAAGTTGCTCCTCCTGGAGCTGCGTCTGAGTCCTGAAGCACAAACATATGATTATTTTCCATCATATCTCAGCGGTAGAATATTTCAACTTTGAATGCCAAGAAAATACCCAACTCATTGGCACAGTATTTATTTTCAATCTTTTTATTCTAATAATTACTACCCTCAAGGTACCTTAACCTTGTTCTTAACCCAATGCCGACGGGCCCGGTGATAAATGGAAACCCCCTACGCAGGGCCTACGCAATACTGCATCGGGAACGTCACACTGGTGTGTCACCCCGTCATCAGGCATTTAGCAGTGTCACACGGGTGTGACGCACTGTCATCATAGAGTTAAGAATTATCTCAAAATACTTCAAGACCCTCAGTGACACAGGTGATATAATGCAAGATGGCTTGAAGGACCAACCACCATCACAAAACCTGGACACTTGGCCCAATGATACATCCCTTCTGACAGAATTACCTACCTTCACCAACTTCCATGTGACTGTTATGCTCTTCAATATCATCCCCATTCATCACAAATTCCTTCTTTATCGGGCTTTTCTCCTTTCTTCTCTCACCACGGGTGCGCCTGGTCTGTGTGCGACTAAATATCTCATCATCTGTGTCTGTGTCGCCCTCGATGGCTGCTAGTTCATCCCGTCTCCTTCGGCTGGACCTGGCCCGTGGAGTGTCTGCGGAAGAAAAACATTCAGTTCCTGTCAACCGCATGCCAATAAGAAAGTCTTCATTCACTTCCACTTTTAAATCTTTCTCTAATACAAACATATGTAACTGAATTTCACAAGACTCTGGGGGGAAAGAGTAACAGACTAATTTTCTCTATCTTCTTTTCCCTACAACTAGTATTTACTGACACAGAAAAAATACTGGAGGACAATAATTAAACTAAAATAACATCACTCAGTCTTGAAATGCATATACAGTAGACCCCCAAAAAGGCAATACCAAAGCCCCACCAAATCCTAACAAGCAATGCCAGTGATATTAAAGAAGCTTTTGTTTTGTTTCTTTTACTACATATATACAGTTGCAAAATGTACATAGAAAGTTTAGTAATGCTTCTTTAAACAAAGGCCTGTGGATTTCTAGTTCTTAGTTATTACAGCCTATAAGCATGGTACTACAGAATAATGTTTAGTAAGAACTAGAAACTAATATACAAGTAAACACACAAGAAACTGTGGACTCTAATGCATACAAGCTTGCAACCTCCTCACTGCCAACACTTCTTGCAATATTGTTATGCAGGCAAAGTCCTCATGGAATTCAACAGGGCAGTTTACTTTTGGAAAACAAAAGTGCAAAAATGGAAGACTGATTCTGTTGAACCAAATAACGCGATGTCAGTACTTTAATATATAATGAAAAAAATAAAAAAATAATGATGATCCATGGTGAACAACCAATAGGAACATGTTTTCAATAACAATAATAAAAGCAAAATTATGTCATGATCAGTCACTTCCATGAGAACACTGGAAAACATAGATAATAGTAAAAAAAAAAAAAAAACACAAGTGAAAAGAATATCATATAATAACCACTTTAAAAGGTAATCATGCATATCAAATATGTATGTGTAAAAAAAAGAGAGAAAAATAATAATAATAATAATAATAATAATAATAATAATAATAATATTAATATTAATAATAATAATAATAATAATAATAATAACAGTAATAACATTAATAAAAATAACAGTAAAAATACTACTAATAGTAAAACTACTACTAATAGTGAAAAAAAAAAAATAAATAAATAAATAAAAATAATAATAAATATAATAGTAACAATATCAAAAAATTATAATAATAACGAATGCCAATCTCAGTACACTGATAATGATGACAACTATGAGAATAAAAAAAAAATAAAAATAAAAAAATAATAAATAATAAATAATAATAAACAATAATAATAATAATAATAATAATAATAATAATAATAATAATAATAATCTATGTCAAAAACAACAAACTTGATTGAGGATTTGATGATCATTGATGTTGATGATTATCATTAATGCTGTCATTATCATCATCATTATTATTATCACTACTATCAATATTATAATTACCATAATCAAAGAAAATAACAGGCATTAACAATTTTTTTTTTTTTAATCAATATCACTTCAGCATCATTGTCCAATCTTATAAACAATTGTTCTAATTTGCTTCTGTCAAGGCTTGTGAAATTAAAGACCCTTGCACAGAAAATTCTCGTTCTCTTGTGACAAAATGCTGAAAAAATTGTTTTTTCTTTTTATATGTCTTTGCTTTGCGTAAACAATTTCCACACCGTAAAACTTTCATACAAGACATTTATATGTGCATAACAATATAGTGCATGCAACGCCTATGCCACCAAGCTGAGACACGAGAATCAGCAGTCACTCATCATGGTCTGTTTCTTGAAGCATTTGAGAGGGAGAATGATGCAAGCTGATGCTAAATGACAGACATGCCATAATTGCAAAAACAAAAATACAGACTTTAGGATCTAATGCAACATAGATACTAATACTAAGGAGTCCCCATACAAGACAATGCTAAGCAGAACATAAAAGATAGGAGTTAAATGTGTGCAGTTGCACAATAAAGCGTGTGCACGTGTAGGAAATTAAAGTCACACATGTGAAATATGAGTAATTTCATTAATGGAAATGTAATGTTTCCTCACTCTAAAAGCATAGAAAACACATTTGAGACTTGGACTACATCTTTGTTACTGACTGCAAAGATGTGCAATTTCCTTTTTATATAATCTTACAAAAATATATGGCAACCAATCAACATAAGCCTATAATCTTTCGATCCGATTACGATTACCGACATCTTAAAATTTCATTTGGGACTCCTCAGTCTTTAATTCTCCCTGTGTTTTCCTTGCATATACTTTGAAAATAAATAAATATAAATATAATTCCACAAAACATGTAAAGAAAATATCATAATATGCACTGTATTTACTACATGTAATACAGAGCAAAATCCATATATAATAAATATATAAATAAATAAAGATCTCTTTCCCAAAAACAGAAACTTTTATATTCACATATATTTACCTAAATTGTATATATAAATAAAGCAAATGATGGCATCAGCTACTAAATATGTGGCTTTCAAGATATCTGACATTTTGGAAGCATAAAGTTTGTGTTAAGTATCTTCCCAAATACGGCATTATATAGATTAAACTTTGAGAAATCAAAAATAACTTATCACACACTTATGCCATTAAAACCCTCATGGCCATGCAAAGCTGCTCCACCATAAAAAAGTCAAATGGCAACCAAAATAAAAAAGAATGAAAGAAAGAAAGAGAAAAAAAGCACATTTCACCACTTCAGCCAGCCCTTACAATGCCACATTAAACAGAACTGGAATTAAAGGGGCAGGGGTCGTAAATGGAGACTGTCTGGGGGGTGAGAGGTGGGGGGGTTAAGGGACAGGAGCTGAGGAAGGGGGGAGATACTAGGATACCTCTGCTGGGTTGAGGCCTAGGTGCCTCTTCACAAGAGAAACACGGAGGTCTCTTCCTGGCCCAGGTCTTGAGCTTTTTGTCTGCGAGCGAACGAGACAGCAAAACGGCCAGCGTACGTGTTCTCAGTTTTCTCAGAGCAGCTGTACATCAAAAGAGTGACAAGTTTAATGATATCTAATATCAATTTACATTTTACTCCAGACTTTTCTTTTTCTTTTTCTTTTTTTTTTGAGTAATATATCTTTCAGAGCATGAAGCACTGCAATGTTATTCTGAAAAAATATAGAAGTATATGAGACAAAAAGCAACAAATGGCAACAATAAAAAAAAGGTAAGAAAGTTTCCAACATTAAGACAATTAACTATATTCACGATGAGAGAATCATAGAAATGCGATCTGGAAAAGAATGCTATATCACATGATAAATAAGGCAATATCTGGATGCTGACAGGTAATTTTCACCAAAGATCCCCATCATTGCATAATTAATTTTTTCTTTCACCACACCTAACATATTATTTTATCTGGCAAAAATACAACTGCTCTCTGATTTTGAACTTATTTGCCTCTTTATCATGCTTGGCAAAAGTTGCATACACTATTCATAATATTTGTATGCAACTTGCATGGTCAACTAGCATGATGATCAAAAGGGTAACAGATTTGGGATATCCAATCAACATGAAAGCCAAATGAAAATATTCCAGTGTGCAATGGCTTAGTGCTGTCTAATACAATAGATTTTATCTACAAGTCAACTATACCTAAATGAAACAAAGGCACCCTCCATTAAATGCCTAAATTTCCCCACTCATATCATCTAGTATCCAAGCCTAAAATGAAATAAGTCATACATTTTTACTTACATAAAGACAGTATTCTATAAAACTAATAAAAATAATACATGGGAGATCATAATTAGTTTGGATATATGACAGTTAATACTTAAAGCCTATTCATTGTCATTCGATGATAGACACGATGCCTTAGCTGACTCGGTTTGCAATTATCAGTGAGGGACACACCACGTTTCCACCAGCTACGCACCCTTGGAATAAACACTGTTTCAAACTGTGAAAATATATCACAGATGTTTAATTGCAACTGATGAAATAAAGATGACAATCTAGCTAAATGATTGCGCAATGTAGAGTGAGAGGGAAAACAGACATTTATCTCAGGTCAATAGTTATCTTTCCTTACCCACAGGAACTCACTAGCTGCCTATGTTCACCATCCCATATGTGAGTAAATCTTAGTTTTGTTTTCTTTGTTTCTATGTTTGTAAACATACTTATAATTCACTGATGATGAATGGCCTCTATACATGCCATAAATCAGATATTCCATATACACTCAATGAATAATGAAGCCTTTTCTCTCTTCTGCACACTAAACAGATGTGGAGTTTTATGGTTCCAACAACAATATTTCTCAGTTTAAAGCCTTCCAAGGACTGCCTATGGACTGGTCTTTCAATGCTTTGAAGCAGAGAAGTGGGATAAAAAAATCTTATGTAGGAAACCACAATATTAGACCTGGCAAGTGCACTCCAATCTAGATGTTACTATTTGAAAATGATTCAGGCCATTATTATAGTAAAATGAAAATTAAAATCATATTTACAATCATTATAACTATTATCATCATAAGGTATTATTGATGAAAATAGTAGGTCAGTGTATTTATTATTGGAACTCTCAGTTTCTTTCCCGTTCTCAGCGTAATACCAACATAATGAGAAAAGTATAGCCATAGATATATTTACTGAAATTACTTGGAAAAAATGTTCATACTCATTTGAAAGTAAAATGGCACCGTAAGCATCATTTAAAGATATTTTTTCAATTTAAAATTTTTCATTATCATTATCTTTTTATCTACCTTTTTTCTATGGTTTTCAAGCTATCCTAATCCCTATGTCACTTAACCCATTAGCAGCGGATGGCATGATTTGCTGCAAAGGCACAGTTGGTCATAGACGCGAATGGCACTGTGCCAGATAATGTAAACCAGCTATCCTACTGCACAAATATTTATTAAAAACTGCAACCAATGGGTTAAGTCTAAACCACCTTATCATGGAGGATATACTACAATATCAGTCTATTACTACCTTTCTAAAGCTGGGGAAATGGGTATTATACACTATACAATAAGGCTAAATTCTTAGACATGTATTCCAGATTCAGGTCAACAGTATCCCCAGAATAGGATTTAGAGCACCTATGTTGCTGACAAAAGTATTTCGCACAGCTACTTTCTATGAAGTCCTCCCAGACGTGGTGAATGCTTGCTACAAAATCTCCTTGGATGGCATGCCACCCATCTCCAAAACATGTCCTACATCACTGGGTTAACTCTTTGATAACTAGGTAACAAAATGTAATCCCAGAAGTTATAGAGAATCAAGAGGGACTCACAAGTTCTACAATCAACAGGAAAAGACATAAATCATAATTAGATGAAATCTCCCAACAAGAATGCCTCTAAACTGATGTTCCAGCTTAAGGCAGGAGGTTATCCAGGCCCAATGCCAATTCTTTCACTTTGTTCAAAATCCTGGACAATTTGTGGGGAGGCAGTTATTTTAACTACAAGTCTCAAATTTCTATTACCACTTATCTACTTAACCCAGTCACGACGGGGGCATTCCAGCCTTGCATGTTACAATGCCAGGGCTCTTGAACACATAGGCCTAAATCAGTTAAATAAACGACGCCGTATGACGTCACCCAGCGAATGGGCCTTGAATGCGCGGTACCGTAGTGTACCACCCGTCCAGAGAGGGTTAAAATAAATATTCAATTGTTATTCTACATCATAAGATTTCCATTATGAGTGCATTCTATACGAATGTCTCCTGAGCTGTAGTAAAAAGTAAAGGAACATGGATGAACACTATGCAAATGTAGTGTTCTGTGACACTATAAAATAAGGTGAGGCATCTCATAGTGCCAGATGATTATTGTTCTTCCTATATCTTAATATTTTTTCAATAAAATACACCTTGAGAGGCACAAACGAACACCGGCGCAAGGTTTAACAGTCATACCACATAAGGACTTTCACTTCTGATTGTAAATTATGGATACGTTCAGACAGAGTACAGAAGAGTGTGGAAGCAAGTTTGTAAGACTCTCAGAACCTCAAGCTGCCTGATAAACACTGTTAAACCTATCTTTGCTTGCTTGTATAGTTGAGTTTAACTTTTTGCATCAAAATCCATATTTGGGGCACATCATTATTCCTGTGTGCTCAAGTAATTCCATCAATCACACAGCTGGTCGCCATTGAGTCGAAATTTACAGTTTGGGAAATGACCATCATCTTTCTTTTTATTATCATACACATAACTACACAGATCTCAAGCAATCAAATATTCCCAACACAATAACTGTGAATAAACTGATATATAATTACATAAATGACCAACTGGAAATTTCATTGAAAAATTAATTATCTATTAAACCTTTTCCAACGGGGCACGCATTACGCGAAAACCCCTACGCCGGGCCATTGCAATATTGCATTGGAAACGTCACACTGGCATGACGCCCCGGCATCGGGAATTTAGTTGTGTCACACGAGTGACATCTATGAATAATCAATTAATTGATTGTCTCTTTTGGAATAAAATAATATTAAACAATTACATTCTGCCTCTATCATAATATAAATCAAAATGCTTGATACTAATACTTGTAGAGTACAAAATTTTAATTCTATTGCTTGTGCAAGCCACCATTTGACCAATTTGACATTCAATACAATTTAATATTTTGTGGCTAATTGGTTGGATTTGCCTTTATGGTGGCATATATATGAAAATCTATTAGTTTTATTACATTATCAGATATATCACAGGTTGGGAAATGACTAGATTCATCCATTTCATTCTCATTTCAATTCTTAAAAATTATACAAACTCAAATTAGATTTAACCCCTTGGGTCCCAGATACACAAAAATAAAAAGCTTCAAGAGTACAAGTGTTGTTCACACATCACTCTACTCTGACCATCACACATGTAGGCCTACCTGTCACTAAAGGTTTATGTTCATTACCAAAGAATTCGGCACATCAATGTGGATAACTTCCATGACTGCCACAACCCATAACCTTGGATATGTTTAATATTGTTTGCAATTTGACTACATTGCTCATCTGTGATTAGTTATACAGGATAGGAGGGAATGGGACACCAGCTAAGCAAAGTAAATAAAAAATAATTTACCTAAAAAAGATAATTAATACAACCCCCTCCATTTATGTACCAATTTACACTGATCTCTAAATTTCAAAATCTTCTATATCTATGTTTTAAATGAAAGGTCAAGGTAACAGAAAACAAGGTGATTTTTTGTATATAAAAGGGGGGGGGGGGGCAGACATATGCTGTACCAATTAGTACATTATGGAAAGGAGGATACAGATGTGGAGAGAGAGAGGGTGTAGAAGGGGTGCATGATGCTATAGGAGGAATAGGACTCAGGGGATGATTCAGGACAGTGGCAAATCACTTGCATGCACATTGCTGTTTCCACACACTCTTCGGACACCCTCAATTACAGGCCACAGGGAAAAATTTTGACATTTTTTATCACAATCCAAGACCTGGACCCTGATTTTAATCTATATTAAAAGTTGCTGACATCAAACCTTGTTAAATCACATAAATATTGTCATTTTCTTTATTACCAGTCAAGGTACATGCTCTTGAAATCAATTACCAGAAGGCTTCCAAATGCAGCTGGTCATTTATACTAGCCTATAGCTAGGCTACAATACTTAAATCATCCCCAAGACCATTTAAAAAAAAAAAAAAAAAATCAATATAAAAGTTCAAAATATTCTTTTACCATTTATTTTTTTCTAATTTACTTCTTTTCTTAGCCCATTCACGCTGGTTGATGTCCTATTACAAGGTCAGAAAACATCCCCAGACCTGGGTGACATCGTGCATTTTCTCGCCGAGTTCCAGGCGGGGCAGTTGTAATAATAATTTTTCATAATAACTTAGACTCTGTTACACTAGCTTTGGAGTTTGAGTGTCATAAAATGTGATATAACGTAAAAAAAAAACTACCTGATATTGATAACGTTATGGTATTTTCTGCTTCTTGATATGTTGAATAAAAAGATCTGAGTCAAAAACTACTGTAAAATTAAATGTGAATGGCCAAGAAATAAAAAAAATATATATATATAATACTTCTAATTTGTCAAATACCCATGATAACACTTCATATTATTTCACGAAGTACATGTACATACTCATATGTACATGTATGATTACTAATGTTGTCCTTTTCCTTTTGGTAAAAAAAAAATATATATAAATATATGTATATATAAAACATATATTTTTGATGCCCCACTAACGATTGCTTACACTTTCCACTGGTATTTTCACATAGAAGTGAAGAATATAGGCAAAGTTCAATAAAATAACACTAGAAAAGCATTGTTGTAACATGTTTTTTTACTAAAAAAACTCCTCTGAGCATGGCAATATTTTTATATGCCTTTAACCCATTAGAAGCGGAAGGCATGTCGTAGATGCAGATGCAGATGTCATAGATGCAGATGGCATCGTGCCAGACAATGTAAACCCGCCACCCAACTGCATACATAATTTATTAAAACCGCGACCAATGGGTTAAATTGTAGACACAATTACGCAAACCATAAGAATAGGGTAGGTGAGAAAAACACTCAGAGATTCAGATCAGCACTCCGCAGCAGGGAAAAAAACACGGAACGAAGTGTCACGCACTTGTTATCTTCCCAGCGTAAGTGGGAGGCGGCGAAAATATGTCCCGTCATGAATGGGTTAAGGATACAATCCCTGCTACACCATTATTTCTTTGTTCTACAGAGGACACTGTTGATCAGATGTTTGTGCCATGGAGGCAAAGGGACAACTCTTCAAGGAGCAACATAATCTCTTCCACAAAAGAAACAGCAACTAATTTTTTAACTTCCACACAATGAAGTTGAAGATCAACCAAGTCAGAGCATGTTTGTGTACGAGTGTATGAGTCTACAAGTATGTGTGCCTGTGTTTCATCAAAATTGATCTAGCCATAACAACAACTTCCACAGAACTTTAACATGCTACTGCTGGGGTGGTTTCAGCTCCATGTGGACACAACCGCAGACATGTGCTATGCACATAGTCATACAGCGTGCCAGCCATACAAAATCCCATGTGATATTGCATCCCAAGCAGGATGTCCTGCCATCAGGTGATATGATGTCACATTATTTGTCATTAACGGGTTAACCATTATGAAAACTCTCAATACTATATTCATAACTACACTTTAACTACGAGGCACTCTAAAAAGGAATTTAGGATTCACATTGAACCTAGAGCACGTTATTGATGTAATATCCCTATGGGATAGGACAGTTTTCACAGAGTATCAAATTTAGGATTCACATTGAACCTAGAGCGCGTTATTGATGTAATATCCCTATGGGATAGGACAGTTTTCACAGAGTATCATTAGAAATCTTCCTGAACCAAAACCCCCCCTCGAAGCTAGTACACTTACACCATATGGCCACTCAGGACAAAACTGGCATCTAGCACACTGACTGGAACAAGTAAAAGAAATATCTGCAGATACAAATTTATAAATCAAAGCCTCAACTTGCACCACTGTTTTTTCATTTCCCAACACTAACACTTTCACCTCCATTAAGTTATTTGTAAGAATTGCTTCTAAGGCAAAATCAATGCAGGTCACATAACTGCTACCATCTGCCACACAATATATAATAAAAAACAAGTTGAGGTATTTCTTGCTGACATAAGAACATACCTTCCATGATACAAAGTTAAACTGAATATTTACTGACCTAAAAATTTATTTACCATGTTTACATTCCCCTATTCAAACTGCATCAATCTTGAGTACAAACAGAAAAGCCTAAGTATTAATAATAAAAGATATAAAATAAAAATAACATCTCATTAGATAATACCACAATATGC
>BOPN01000199.1:642434-643485 GCA_017312705.2 Penaeus japonicus
CATGATCTAAATATCACATCAATGAAAGCTGATAATGTATAGACAAAATAAGGACAATGTAGAGGCCTGTCTATGACCTGCCACCAGATCCATGAACATTTCCTTCAGAACAGACTCCCTTCACCTTCATTCTTAAGAAGTTGCTACAATCTATTCCCATCAAGAAGAAAAAACCTCTACCTCAATCTTGGAACTTTGCGCAGGTGACTCTCTCTTAAAGCCGGCTAAATCCTCAAGCTTCTTCACAGCTCCCAGTGTCAAGCTGTACCGCCTTGGCTTCAGGATAAGTCTGGATTACTGAGCAGAACTTTATCCCAAGATTACTCTGCTCGTCTCACTCATATAAGCCTGATGGTAATGGTAGAATAGGTCAGGATAGCATCATCCACTCAAAACATTCATCATTCCCTTCTCCAGCTAATGTTATATTTATCTGACACCATTGCTTCCTTTGGCTGTAGTCATAAATTATAAAGAATTAAAAAAAAAAGCATGTACCATTAACTGCTCAAATATAGTAAATAAATGAAGCATAACAGCTGATTACTTTCAAAATGTAATGAGGGAAAAAAATAAACCAAAGTGTAAAAGTGTAAAAACATTAAAAAAGAAAGGAGAGAGAATCAAGTGTATGCATCAACTTTCAACCAATATCAAAGAATTCAGCAAACCATAACCCTCTATAATTCCCAAGGGAACTATCAAAGGATTCTTTTGTGACAGTCATTCAAAGAACTGTCATTTTCATTACTTCAAAATGATAGTTCATAACAACGTTTGCATTGACATGAAGATATGAATTCTTCTAATAGTATATCCATTCCATTTTATTAAAATTTTGAAGCAAGACCAAACTAAATTAAGAATAAAAACAGAAAATATAGATGAATTACTTCATAAATGCCAGAATTCATTCAATATCATATTCATATATGTAAATAAATATGCATATATATATATATATATATATATATATATATATATATATATATGTATGTGTGTATGTGTATGTAAATATATAACGTATGTGTGAATATATATATATATATAT
>BOPN01000200.1:17500-32500 GCA_017312705.2 Penaeus japonicus
CGACGTCCTTGCTCTTGTCATCCTTGCTCTCGACGTCCTTCCTCTTGTCATCCTTGCTCGGACGTCCTTCCGTCATCCTTGGTTCGACGTCCTTCCTCTTGTCATCCTTGCTCTCGACGTCCTTCCTCTTGTCATCCTTGCTCTCGACGTCCTTGCTCTCGACGTCCTTGTTCTTGCCCGTCCTGCTCTCGACGTCCTTGCCCTTGTCATCCTTGCTCTCGACGTCCTTGCTCTTGTCGTCCTTGCTCTCGACGTCCTTGCTCTTGTCATCCTTGCTCTCGACGTCCTTCCTCTTGTCATCCTTGCTCTCGACGTCCTTCCTCTTGTCATCCTTGCTCTCGACGTCCTTGCTCTCGATCGTGTCCTTCCCTCTTGTCATCCTTGTTTCGACGTCCTTCCTTTTGTCATCCTTTGCCTTCGACGTCCTTCCTCTTGTCATCCTTGCTCTCGACGTCCTTGCTCTCGACGTCCTTCCTCTTGTCATCCTTGCTCTCGACGTCCTTCCTCTTGTCATCCTTGTTTCCCGACGTCCTTGCTCGACGTCCTTGCTCTTGTCATCCTTGCTCGACGTCCTTTGCTCTTGTCGTCCTTGTTTCGACGTCCTTGCTCTTGTCATCCTGCTCGACGTCCTTCCTCTTGTCATCCTTTTGCTCTCGACGTCCTTGCTCGACAGCCACTTGTCATCCTTGCTCTCGACGTCCTTGCTCTTGTCATCCTTGCTCTCGACGTCCTTCCTCTTGTCATCCTTGCTCTCGACGTCCTTGCTCTCGACGTCCTTGCTCTTGTCATCCTTGCTCTCGACGTCCTTGCTCTCGACGTCCTTGCTCTTGTCATCCTTGCTCTCGACGTCCTTGCTCTCGACGTCCTTGCTCTCGACGTCCTTGCTCTTGTCGTCCTTGCTCTCGACGTCCTTGCTCTCGACGTCCTTGCTCTTGTCATCCTTGCTCTCGACGTCCTTGCTCTTGTCATCCTTGCTCTCGACGTCCTTGCTCTCGACGTCCTTGCTCTTGTCATCCTTGCTCTCGACGTCCTTCCTCTTGTCATCCTTGCTCTCGACGTCCTTGCTCTCGACGTCCTTCCTCTTGTCATCCTTGCTCTCGACGTCCTTGCTCTTGTCGTCCTTGCTCTCGACGTCCTTGCTCTTGTCATCCTTGCTCTCGACGTCCTTGCTCTTGTCATCCTTGCTCTCGACGTCCTTGCTCTTGTCATCCTTGCTCTCGACGTCCTTGCTCTCGACGTCCTTGCTCTCGACGTCCTTGCTCTCGACGTCCTTGCTCTTGTCATCCTTGCTCTTGTCATCCTTGCTCTCGACGTCCTTGCTCTTGTCATCCTTGCTCTCGACGTCCTTGCTCTCGACGTCCTTGCTCTTGTCATCCTTGCTCTCGACGTCCTTGCTCTCGACGTCCTTGCTCTTGTCATCCTTGCTCTCGACGTCCTTCCTCTTGTCATCCTTGCCTTCGACGTCCTTGCTCTCGACGTCCTTGCCTTAGTCATCCTTGCTCTCGACGTCCTTTGCTCTCGACGTCCTTGCTCTGTCATCCTTTGCTCCTCGACGTCCTTGCTCTTGTCATCCTTGCTCTTGTCATCCTTGCTCTCGACGTCCTTCCTCTTGTCATCCTTGCTCTCGACGTCCTTCCTCTTGTCATCCTTGCTCTCGACGTCCTTGCTCTCGACGTCCTTCCTCTTGTCATCCTTGCTCTCGACGTCCTTGCTCTTGTCGTCCTTGCTCTTGTCGTCCTTGCTCTCGACGTCCTTGCTCTCGACGTCCTTGCTCTTGTCGTCTTTGTTCTCGACGTCCTTGCTCTTGTCGTCCTTGCTCTCGACGTCCTTGCTCTCGACGTCCTTGCTCTTGTCATCCTTGCTCTTGTCATCCTTGCTCTTGACGTCCTTGCTCTTGTCATCCTTGCTCTCGACGTCCTTCCTCTTGTCATCCTTGCTCTCGACGTCCTTGCTCGACGTCCTTCCTCTCGTCCTCCTTGCCTTCGACGTCCTTGCTCTCGACGTCCTTGCTCTCGACGTCCTTGCTCTCGACGTCCTTGCTCTTGTCATCCTTGCTCTCGACGTCCTTCCTCTTGTCGTCCTTGCTCTCGACGTCCTTGCTCTTGTCATCCTTGCTCTCGACGTCCTTGCCCTTGTCATCCTTGCTCTCGACGTCCTTGCTCTTGTCGTCCTTGCTCTCGACGTCCTTGCTCTTGTCATCCTTGCTCTCGACGTCCTTCCTCTTGTCATCCTTGCTCTCGACGTCCTTCCTCTTGTCATCCTTGCTCTCGACGTCCTTGCTCTCGACGTCCTTCCTCCCACCGTCTTGCTCGACGTCCTTCCTCTTGTCATCCTTGCTCTCGACGTCCTTCCTCTTGTCATCCTTGCTCTCGACGTCCTTGCTCTCGACGTCCTTGCTCTTGTCATCCTTGCTCTCGACGTCCCTTCCTTTTGTCATCCTTGCTCTCGACGTCCTTCCTCTTGTCATCCTTGCCTTCGACGTCCTTGCTTCCGACGTCCTTCCTCTGTCATCCTTGCTCGACGTCCTTCCTCTTGTCATCCTTGTTTCGACGTCCTTGTTCTCCCGACGTCCTTGCTCTTGTCATCCTTGCTCTCGACGTCCTTCCTCTTGTCATCCTTGCTCTCGACGTCCTTCCTCTTGTCATCCTTGCTCTCGACGTCCTTGCTCTCGACGTCCTTCCTCTTGTCATCCTTGCTCTCGACGTCCTTCCTCTTGTCATCCTTGCTCTCGACGTCCTTCCTCTTGTCATCCTTGCTCTCGACGTCCTTGCTCTTGTCATCCTTGCTCTCGACGTCCTTGCTCTTGTCGTCCTTGCTCTCGACGTCCTTGCTCTTGTCATCCTTGCTCTCGACGTCCTTCCTCTTGTCATCCTTGCTCTCGACGTCCTTGCTCTCGACGTCCTTCCTCTTGTCATCCTTGCTCTCGACGTCCTTCCTCTTGTCATCCTTGCTCTCGACGTCCTTCCTCTTGTCATCCTTGCTCTCGACGTCCTTGCTCTCGACGTCCTTGCTCTTGTCATCCTTGCTCTCGACGTCCTTGCTCTCGACGTCCTTTCTCTTGTCATCCTTACTCTCGACGTCCTTGCTCTCGACGTCCTTGCTCTCGACGTCCTTGCTCTTGTCGTCCTTGCTCTCGACGTCCTTGCTCTCGACGTCCTTGCTCTTGTCATCCTTGCTCTCGACGTCCTTGCTCTTGTCATCCTTGCTCTCGACGTCCTTGCTCTCGACGTCCTTGCTCTTGTCATCCTTGCTCTCGACGTCCTTCCTCTTGTCATCCTTGCTCTCGACGTCCTTGCTCTCGACGTCCTTGCTCTTGTCATCCTTGCTCTCGACGTCCTTGCTCTTGTCGTCCTTGCTCTCGACGTCCTTGCTCTTGTCGTCCTTGCTCTCGACGTCCTTGCTCTTGTCATCCTTGCTCTCGACGTCCTTGCTCTCGACGTCCTTGCTCTTGTCATCCTTGCTCTCGACGTCCTTGCTCTCGACGTCCTTGCTCTCGACGTCCTTGCTCTCGACGTCCTTGCTCTTGTCATCCTTGCTCTCGACGTCCTTCCTCTTGTCATCCTTGCTCTCGACGTCCTTGCTCTCGACGTCCTTGCTCTTGTCATCCTTGCTCTCGATGTCCCGCTCTTGTCATCCTTGCTCTCGACGTCCTTGCTCTTGTCATCCTTGCTCTCGACGTCCTTGCTCTTGTCGTCCTTGCTCTCGTCGTCCTTGCTCTCGACGTCCTTGCTCTTGTCATCCTTGCTCTCGACGTCCTTGCTCTCGACGTCCTTGCTCTTGTCATCCTTGCTCTCGACGTCCTTCCTCTTGTCATCCTTGCTCTCGACGTCCTTGCTCTCGACGTCCTTGCTCTTGTCATCCTTGCTCTTGTCATCCTTGCTCTCGACGTCCTTGCTCTTGTCGTCCTTGCTCTCGACGTCCTTGCTCTCGTCGTCCTTGCTCTTGTCGTCCTTGCTCTCGACGTCCTTGCTCTTGTCGTCCTTGCTCTCGTCGTCCTTGCTCTCGTCGTCCTTGCTCTTGTCGTCCTTGCTCTTGTCGTCCTTGCTCTCGACGTCCTTGCTCTCGTCGTCCTTGCTCTTGTCATCCTTGCTCTCGACGTCCTTTGCCTGAGTTTTGCTCTGACGTCCTTGCTCTCGACGTCCTTGCTCTTGTCATCCTTGCTCTCGACGTCCTTGCTCTTGTCATCCTTGCTCTCGACGTCCTTCCTCTTGTCATCCTTGCTCTCGACGTCCTTGCTCTCGACGTCCTTGCTCTTGTCATCCTTGCTCTCGACGTCCTTGCTCTCGACGTCCTTGCTCTTGTCATCCTTGCTCTCGACGTCCTTCCTCTTGTCATCCTTGCTCTTGACGTCCTTCCTCTTGTCATCCTTGCTCTCGACGTCCTTGCTCTCGACGTCCTTCCTCTTGTCATCCTTGCTCTCGACGTTCTTGCTCTTGTCATCCTTCCTCTTGTCATCCTTGCTCTCGACGTCCTTGCTCTTGTCGTCCTTGCTCTCGTCGTCCTTGCTCTTGTCGTCCTTGCTCTCGACGTCCTTGCTCTCGACGTCCTTGCTCTTGTCGTCCTTGCTCTCGACGTCCTTGCTCTTGTCGTCCTTGCTCTCGTCGTCCTTGCTCTTGTCGTCCTTGCTCTCGTCGTCCTTGCTCTCGTCGTCCTTGCTCTCGACGTCCTTGCTCTTGACGTCGTCTATGCGCTTGATGTCATCGTCATAGCTCTTGATGTCGTCCTTGCTCTTGAAGTCCTCTATACGCTTGGCGTTGTCGTCTTTGCTTTTGACGTTCTTGCTCTTGTCGTCCTTGCTCTTGATGTCCTCCTTGATGCTCACCATACCGAATCTTAAATTGTGTACAGTTATAAGGTTGAGGGGGGGGGAAATGTGATGATAAAAGAGGGAAAGAGATAGATAGATTTAAGATGTCGTCGTCCTTGCTCTTGACGTCCTCTATGCTGTTGACGTCCTTACGCTTGACGTCGTCGTACTTGCTCTTGTCGTCCTTGCACTTGTCGTCCTTGCTCTTGACGTCCTCGCTTTTGTCGAATAAGAAAAGGTATAGTCAAGGAACTCGGCAAACGTTGCTTTTGCCTGTTTATCAAAAACATGTCTATATGATTGTTATATAAAGTCTAGCCTGCCCACTGATTTGTTTTTAAGGCTTAACAATAATATTGTTAAATTATAAATTGTTAGTATAACTTTTAACTGGAGTTTGTTTCGTTGGGGCGACGGGAATATAATAAATAACTGTTCTTTTAAATATAATTACAAAAATGTTTGGTAAATAATTGATCCTCTATTAGAGATTAAAAGATTAAGTTACTTTAGGGATAACAGCGTAATCTTCTTTGTGAGTCCATATCCACAAGAAGGTTTGTCACCTCGATGTTATATTAAGGTATCCTTATGATGCAGCACTATCTCCTGATTTTGAACAAGCTATCTTAGTACGAAAGGAAATTGGGTAGCTGGAATAATTGATAGATCTAATTTCCTTCCTTATCATTTATCTCCTGTATTTAGTTTGCTTGTGTCATTGATCGTGTGGTTAGTAATACCATATGAGTTAGGGTTAATAAACTTCCGAATAAGTACTCTGCTTTTTGTACCAGCCTTGGCAGTAGCTCAAACTAGTTCATATGAAGTCAGACAGGCTTTAATTCTGTTAGAGGGGTTTGATTTAGGGTTGTTCAGATTATATCAACCAGATTAGGATTTACTTTTCCGTTAGCTATAATCTGATTTGCTTCCTGTTTAGCGGAAACAAACCGGACACCATTTGATTTTGCAGAAGGAGAATCTGAATTAGTATCTGGCTTTAATACGGAGTATAGAAGAGGGGGGTTTGCGCTAATTTTCATGGCCGAATATGCTAGAATTCTTTTTATAAGTATATTATTTTCGTTAATCTTAAGGGGAAACCTATTAAATCCCTTATATTATCTAAAATTAGTTATAGTCGATTTCGCCCTAGTTTGGGTACGGGGTATATTACCTCGGTTTTGTTATGATGAACTGATGTATCTCACTTGAAAAAGATTATTACCGGTTGCTTTAATTTACCCTATCATTTTTTTTTCATGGGGTAAAGTCTTTCTTTTGTTGCGATGCTTTGATTATACTTTTTTAAGTAAAGTTATTAGAGGAATCGAACCTCTATGGCGAGCTTTCAAAACACGTGCTTTCCTGTCAGCTAGATAACTTAATCTAATATTTTATCTCATCAAATAATAACATAAGGGTCCTCTAATTCATGTAAGAAGAAATGTGATACTAAGGATCAGAATATAGCCTGGTTCAGAGGATAAAATGTAAGACTTCTGTAAGGATAATTAAGATGGATATTACTAGAGCAATAACTCCTCTGTTTATTGGAGATTGATTGTAAGATAGCATACGCGATTAGGGAGTATCATCCGGGTTGAATATGAGCAGGAGTTACTAAAGGATTTATAGGATAAAATTGCTGGGATCCCCTAAGAGATAGAGGTTAAGCAGAGTTAATAAGATAAGGGCTGATACTATAACAACAAACCCGGTAATATCCTTGAATGTAAATTAAGGGTGGAATGGTACTTTGTCCATATTTCTAACGATACCGAGTGGATCGTTAGACCTTGTTTGGTGGACAAATATCGGTAATCGTAGCTGCTGCAACAACAAATGGGAATAAAAAGTGGAACGCAAAGAAACGTCTTAGAATTGCGTTGTCAACTGCGAATCCACCTCGGATTCATCGAACAAGGTTTGGACCAATAAAGGAGATAATAGAAAAGAGATTGGTAATTACAGTGGCTTCTCAGAAAGATATTTGTTCTCAAGGAAGGACATAACCCAGAAAGGCAGTAGCCATTACGAGGAGGAGGATTATAACTACTACGGATCAGGCATGAAGATATAAGGAACCGTGATAGATGCCTCGTCCTGTATGTATATATAAACAGACGAAGAAAAAGGAAGCTCCGTTGGCGTGTGAAGGGTTCGAAGGAGTCACCCATAGTGGACATCTCAGCATATGTGGGCTACGCTAGAAAATGTAAATATCTACAAAAGCTGTATATTGTATAGCTAAAATTAGACCGGTAACCATTGGAACACTAAACACAGACCTAAGAGAGAATCAAATTTTCAAAAAGAGCATAAAAGTTGGCAGGAGATGGAAGTCTACTACTGCTCCGTTTAATTTTTTTCAGCAGGGGGTGAAGATTTACGTATTGGTATTGTCATTATTATGAGGACAGTCGTAAAGGGCCGAAAAAGTGTTAGTAATTTTTACTACTGCGATTAGTGCGAGTAAAAAGATAAAGTACAATTAATAAAGTTAGATTTATAGTATTGTAGTTACAGATAGTACATAGTAGTATAGGAGTATAAGAAAATTGGGTATTACAAATTGAAGATTGTTATGGGTTGGTAGATGTTAAGGGATCTAAGAAGGTTAGAACTAGTCTCATTAAAAAGACAGAGACTGCTGCCAATGAGCCTGAAAAACTAAACGATTCAATTGAGGCCATAGAAGCAACATAAATGAACAAAACCAATATAGCACTTGAAAAAGATAAGGAAGAGAATATAAGAGAATCAGAAAGAATTTATGGAAAGACCTGCAGTCACACAGATTATAATAGTTTGAAGTAGTATAAGATCTATGGCAAGAGGGTGAAGGAGACGGGTGAAGATAATAGATAAAATTATAATTATGGGGGAAAGGATAATGATTAGTGAAATACAGAGAATAGTTTAATAAAAATACCAGTTTTGGGGGCTGGTGATAGGAGGTAACTCTTTTCTCTGATGCTTTAAGAAGACTTATTACTTCAATTCCGATTTACAAGACCGGTGTTTTATTTAAACTATTAAAACTAATGTTAATCCTTGATTTTTATTATATTGTACCTGTTGTAAGAGTTTTATGCGGATTATGAGTATTCGTATCTAAGCGTAAGCATTTATTAAATACTCTTCTTAGTTTAGAATATATCATACTGAGAATTTTTTGAATTATAAGATTACCCTTGGCTCATAGAAGGCATGAAAGTTATTTCGTCATATTTTTCTTGACTTTGGCAGCCTGTGAGGGGGCTTTGGGACTGGCACTTTGTCTCGGTGGTCCGAACACATGGTATTGATTGCTTCAGCAGATCAAGTGTTTTACAGTGTTAAGATTTCTTCGAGCGTGCATAATATTGATGTCCTTGGTAAATTCGTTGTGGGCTGTTCAGAGTTCACTTTATTATTAACAGTATGCATCCAGAATAAAGCTATCATGATTTTAGTAATTATATGATAAGTTGGTGTTTTAATATCGATTCCTTGGATTATATTTTGATCTTATTAAGATTTTGGATCACTACTCTTGTAGTATATTCTAGACAAAAAGTGTTAAAAGAAAATAATCATCCTTTATTTTTATCAGTTAACATCCGTCTTCTGTTCTTTTTTATTATAACTTTTTTTTCGGCAAGTGATTATTTATTGTTTTATATCAGATTCGAGAGTTGTTTAATTCCCACTTTAATTCTTATTTTGGGGTGAGGTTATCAGCCTGGGCGGTTACAGGCTGGGGTGTATTTCATACTATTTCATACTTCATTTGCCTCCATACTTTGTTGGTATCCTTAATCAGCTTATACAGTATAAGCGGGAGATTAACCCTAGGACTAGTGGAAAGTGTAAGAGGAAGAGGGTTTATTCCCTCTATCTGATATGTGGTGACCGTATTTCCATTTATTGTAGAATTACCTCTGTTTTTAGTACATTTGTGGCTACCAGAGGCACATGTAGAAGCTCCTTAGCACCTATGGCCGGATCTATGATCTTAACAGGAGTTTTATTAAAGTTAGTGGAGTACGGGTTAATTCAAGTGTTAGGTTTATTTAGAGAGGCTAATAAAAACCTACCTTGATTGTGAGTAAGAATTAGTTTAGTAATAGGAGTAGTAGTAAGACTGATGGTTTTTGCGACAGGTGGATATAAAGGCTATAATTGCTTATCTTTCTGTAGCTCATACAGGGCTTGTGTTGTCTGGTTAGTGGTCTTCGGGTAATGAGGATTAAATGGGGCTGAAGTGGTAATGATTAGTCATGGACTGTATTATTCTGGTTTATTTTGCCTGGCTGATATAGTATATGAACGAGTGGGAAGATGAAGATTGCTGATTAATAAGACATCTTATGCCGAGAATGGCTCTTTGATGGTCCTTATTAAGTGCTGGTGATATGGCGGCTCCTTCTACTGTAAATTTGTTAGGTGAAATTAGTTTAATTATTAGAGTAGTATCTTAAAGAAAGGTGAGGATGGTAGTAATCTCTTTATTATTATTTTTTTTTATAGTTGTCTATGCTTTGTATATATTTTCGCAAAGTCAACATGGTAAATTTTATAGGGCTTTATTCTCTTGTTGCTCCGGAAAGCTTCGGGAATATTTAATTCTAATGTTACCGCTAAGTATGATATTCTTGAAGAGAAGTATTATGTACATTCTTTACGTTTAAATAGTTTAAATAAGATATCGGTCTGTGGAGCCGAGGATATTATAAAATTCCTTTTTGACTGTGTTATAAATAGTTTCAGTAAATTTATCAAGAATAATATTTTTGTTAAGAGGTTCTTAAAGTTGTCTTTTTACTCTTTACTTTGTTTAAATGGTTTATCGAATGAGAGTTAATCAGTTCTATTGTAATAACTAATTTTATCTTATATATTTTGGGGGTTTGTAATATTCATTTCTTCCATAGTACTTTATTATAGAGGAGAATATATATTAGGGGATGATGATATGAACCGTTTTATATACCTGGTGTTTGTAATATCAATGGGATTTTTAATTAATAGCCCTAATTAAGTGAGAATTTTGTTGGCTTGAAATGGGCTGCGATTGGTATCTTATTTAATTTAGTAAGTTTAGTAATTTAGTACTTTATCTCTAGTAGTTTATCGCAGAAGTTCACGTACTTCTTTATGCAACTTTGATTGTAATAGTCTTGAAGTCTCTTTGGCAATAACATGCGACGGTCTGCCGTTAGTTATACAAGCAAACACCATGCACAGTGACATGCCTCGAAAACAAATTCCAGTTTTATTCTTATTTCCTAAGCCACACCGAATCCGGCGAAATATTCTTATTTATTATAACTGTGTCCTATTTTTAGTAAATGTTTAACGTTCATTATCCTTTGCTTATTTCTTTACAATAAGTGTGGAATTTATGGTATGATTGTTTTATGACAAATAAAATTATTATACGAAACAAATATCAGAAATCAAGAATAGAATATCAGATTGATTAATTTATCGATCACCACTATATGTAGACAACGCGCAAGTCTATCTCATGAATAATTATTTTTGATAACTAAGTGACTTAATTAAGAAATATTTTAAAATGAATTAGTATTGGTATCGTAATTCAAGGAAAATTTACGAAATAGTATAAGCCGTACATGTTATTCGTGGTTCCCTTAAGAGTGAACTGTAAAGGTCTGGCCTGGTAAGTTCGAGTAAGATTACGCGATGTCTAATGATGATGAATATGCGGAAGAACCAGTAGATCTGGATGACAAAACTTATAAAAAACACACGCAAAATGGTTGAACTCATCTTTTTTCCCTCAATCGAGTCTGCATCTCCGTGACAATTGAAACTCTAATTTGTATTTAAGAAAAGATCAGATCATGTTTACCGAAGCCGGTTCACACCAATTGCAACACGACAGGATGGCCTGGAAAATAGATTCCTGAAAGAGCACAAACAGCTGATCGTCATCACAGGACAGAGCAGGCGAATCCAGACGTCATTCAGAGATCACTTCTTCCTGCGCATCGACATCTCTAGTTTCTATTTACCTTATAGAATACAGTTGGGAGCTGTGTTAATTGCTTATTCAGAGATTAACTGATAGGTTGAAGATGGGCACAGTGAGACACACTCAACTCATGACAGAACAAGAGGGAAACAAACTCAGCACTTGGTGCCCTTGAGTAGTGCTGACCTCACATGACCGGTTGCCAATGATGGTTAGTCTCTCATTCGTCCATGCCGTGATGGTCATTTGTAACGTATATAGATCGGTTCTCATGGAAAACTCGCTAACAGGATATATTCATGCACGTATTCTATACTCACTCAGAAATATTAAAAAAAATATGCCACTCGATTCTGTGTTTATGCTTGTTGTGTTTGACTTTTTCGTGGCAAATATCAGTTGTTATTATCAATAGTTGATTCTTTTTTGTTTGTTTGTTTCCTTAACTATAATGTTATTATTATCACCGTTATCTTTTCTACTAACTAGCATTATCATGTAATTGTTGCTGCTAAGTTTCTGTAATATTACCGGGGCCGCTTTCCATCACCATTATCATTATAAATAGTAGGAATATTATCACCACTGCCAATATTAACACTGTCAGTAATACCAGTAAAAGTTTCATAATCTTGTTTCTACAATTACCATTTGTCTTACCCTCGCCATTATAACCATCATGGTCATAATCTAGATATCATTATATTTTTTATCATTATTATTATCATTATCATTATTTTAATCATTATTAGTATTTCACCATTATCCTCATTAAAATCATCATAGTTTTACCATAATCACAATCTTGATTTAATCGTCTTTCATCATTTATTATCATTATCATCCTTTTGCCATTGTCATTATTATCAATATCCTTATTTTCATCTGAAGTATCGTTATGCTGCCTATCGTCATCATTACCATCATCATCACCATCACAATTTTGATTTAATCGTCTTTCATCATTTATTATTATTATCATCCTTTTGCCATTGTCATTATTATCAATATCCTCATTTTTATCTAAATTATCGTTATGCTCACTATCGTCATCATTACCATGCTCTTTTTTTCTCTGCTTTCCCGTTCATATCACCGGCCAAACCCCGTGCTCGGAACCAGCCATCGACGCCGGCAAGAATTTCCCGGTTCGCATTTACAACTCGTCTGAAATTTGAGCTCATTCGACCGAGTTGCCAAGCAGCCAAGCAAACACTCTATAAGAACCTGCGGCTTCAGGTGTTTGTGGAGTCTCAAGCTGAAGTCTGACCTACGACGTCTTAAACCCTCCTGCAAAATGGTAATGCGTATTGTTTTTGTTTGTCTGAGTTATGTTACGTGCTGAGTATTGGCTTGAAATCAATTATTTAATGTGTGTTTTTAAAAATCGTCTTTTCTATCACGGTAGGAGAGTCGTATTGCTTTTGAAAAAGGTTGTATAAACTTTTTTTTTTTTTTTATCTGCAGTGAAGAATTTTAAATATAGGATGTCGTGTAATATAATTTCAGCGGTTGTCTTTTTTAGACTATCTGAGGCTGATTGAAGAAAAGAACCTATAGAGAAATATTAATGAAATGAAAAAAATATGCATGTATAGAAGCCCATGATTCCTTTGCCTTTTTCGATAGAGTCATAGTCAAAGTCAAATAACCTTTTCTGTGATATTGTGTTACATCAAATTTCTGGTCTCAAAGTTAGATTAGTACTGTAGTTTTTATCTCTCTCATTTGTATCTGTACTTAGAATTCAGTTGAAGATATTTGAAGTCTAAAAGATATTTTACGAATCTGGAAAGCAATTTGAATCAATGTCATTCACATTCACATTCTAATAATCTTACAACCGACGTGTTATCTTCGCTTTCTATTCAATAGAGAAAAGAGATGTAATATTCTTCTAGATACAATCCACGTCACTTGCCTCATAAATGTTCTGCAAATTCACATCACTAACATTACGCTAATAATTACGTCAACATACCATTTCTTCGCACCAACCTGGTCGCTCCGCCTTTTAGCTAAGCAGTTGGTATATCAAATTCCAAGTAATCATTTATCATAAAAAAATACTGAACAACACGCACAATATATAGAATATCCAAATTTGTACTTCCAGGCTGTCCGCCACGCCCTCGCCCTGCTGTTGGCCGCGCTCCTTGTGGTGGCAGCGATGGCGTTCCCTGAATCCGACCCGCACTTCGGACGGCGCTTCGGTCTCGGTCGAGGCTTCGGAAGATACGGCCGCCATCTGTTCGGTTTTGGTCACGGCCTCGGAGGCTACGGTGGATACGGTGGACATGGATACGGGTACGGTGGACACGGATATGGTGGACATGGATTCGGAGGATACGGCGGGTACGGAGGCTACGGGTATCCGCATCTGCACTATGGTTAAGCAGATTCGGAACGGGTATATGGTGAAAGGATTCGAACCCTGCGAACGATTATGATATTCCTGATGCTTATTGTTTACAGATGGTGGGACCGCGTTATATATGAGCAAATGTTTTTTGTTTGTTTATTTCAAAGCAAGTCATTTTATTTAGTATTTAAAGGATGCATTCCCGCACAAGGCCCTAGAGATACATCCATAAAATCTGTCAGTTTTGTAATTTCTGCCCAGTGTAGGATGGTTATTAGGTGTCCAGGTATTCTTCCTCGGTTTAAGGAATTTGTGTCTCCTGCAATAGGTTCTTTCTCAAATAAATTGACGATTTCAACGATACTGAACCTTTGCATCCTTTAGCCGCAAATTGCATAAGCAATATAGTTATACACATACACGCACACACACACACACACACACTCACACACACACATATATATATATGGGTGTGTGTGTGTGTGTGTGTGTGTGTGTGCATGTATGTATGTATGTATGTACATATATATATATATATATATATATATATACATACATATACACACACATATATATATATATATATATATATGTATATATATATATATATATATATATATATATATATATATATATATGAGAAAGATGGTAGAATGCAGTAACGCATTTAATATAGATTTTAAAATTTGTATTTCTATATTAAATGCGTTACTGCATCCTACCATCTTTCTCACACAGATATAACCTCGGTAACCTGATTTGGGACTTGAATTTCTAATTCATTGCTGCCGAGTGCCCAAGTGTGTGTGTGTATTATATATATGTATACACACACACACACACATATATATATATACATATGCACAGAAACACACTCATACCATTCTTTGTATCAGCCGAGCATTTGTGAGTGTCTCTTGATGATACGTATTATCATTTTTTATGAAGACTATTATTGATATCATTATTATCACTACCATCACCATCATCATAATCATCACCATTATCACCATCATCAGTTTCATCATCATCATTACCACCACCATCATCATCATCAGTTTCATCATCATTATCATCACCATCATCATCATCCTTATCAATATCCTCATGCAATACTTCATGCAAAGTCTGTGAAGACCGAGGCTCACGTCAACTCACTTGAAACGACCCAGCCACCAGGAAGAAGCCGACCATAACAAGCGTCATCTTAACCCAGAAGTAATCTAGAAATAAAAAGACGAATGAAAATACGAAATAAAACGTGTTAATGTGTGTGTGTGTGTGTGTAAGTTATCTACGACGGTGTAGATACTCAACGAGAATATCACTCACTCACTCACTCAAGTCACTCTCAACCTACCTACAGAAACAGCGAGATCGAGAAGGAAGAATATACCGCCCACGAAGAGTCCCACGCCCACGATGACGCGTCTTCCGAGGAACGTGGTGAGAGGAGTCATCAACAGGATAGCCGAGCCGTCCATTACCCCGCTGAGACACACGTACAGGAAAGGATTCGAACTGCGGGAAATATATCCTCGTATCAGCACGAAGGAGGTGTAGGTGTGAGGGGATACGGTATGCATTGCAAGCAGGAATGCAACGTTTTGGAAGGAAGAGTGGGAGTCAGGAATGGGGAGAGAGGAAGGATAAGGATGGAGGAATGTTGATTTTAGGAGAGGAGAAAGGAGTTGGGGTTGGGTTTTGCATAGGATTGCGCTAAGACTCTTAATTACGGAATATTTTAAGATCAGGTTTGATGATAGGTAGGCTTTATGTAGGTGCAGGATATATATTATGTTTCAGAGCTTATGTATATGGACACTCGAAGAACAGATCTAG
>BOPN01000200.1:37500-47500 GCA_017312705.2 Penaeus japonicus
GACTGGCACTCGAGTTCTCTGCTAGAACAAATAGCGTCGGCCTACCAGCAGAGCTGAGGGCATGCCAAGAAGAACTGCTCCCAGGCAGGCATGCCCTCATCGGTGAAAAGGCGGTCGAGCCTGATAATACAGATGCCATATTCTCTCTGAGGGAATTACGGCGGACATACAAGACCAGTTGCCGGTCAGCCCCGGGTTGCGATGGACTTCCCACCCTACGCCTACCTAGGACATGATAATATTTTGTATTCTGCATCTCATCAAGAAGTCCCGGGAAACTTCCTCGCCGCCACAGTGCTGGAAGAGGCTGATATACCTCAGACCCAAACCAGAAGAGTTAGGGACGAAACACCCCATCTCCTCGCTCAGCTGCCTGGGAAAGATAGCAGAGAAAATGGTACTGAATCGGCTCCAATGGAAGCTGGGACCTCCACATGAACACCTACACGGGTTCACAAGGGGCAAGAGCACTACCCACAGCATGGCCACCTTACTGAGCACTGTCATCAACAGCAGCGCTGTCATTGTCTTCCTTGACCTGGAGAAGGCTTTTGAACTGGCAAACCCGCTAGCCATTCAGGAGATCCTGATCCGCAAGGGAATCAAAGGCAGACTGCTTGCCTGGATTGGCGATTATTTTCGGAACAGAACTGCCAGAGTGAAGTTCCAAGGTCACCTTTCCAGGCATTTGCCTCTGGAGAATGGCACCCCTCAAGGAGGGGTCCTTAGCCTGACTCCATAACACCCTCATCTTAAACATTCTCGACATTCCACTCCCAGCGGGTGCACGATCTTTCATGCAGATGATTCAGTAATTATCTCAACTTGGAGAAGAAATGTGAATCCAGTCAGAAAGGCCCAGCGTTGTCTGGACCTAATATCTGAGGAATGCCGCAGAGTCGGGCTTAAGATCTCAGCAGCCAAATTGAAGGCAATGGCGCTGATCACAGTCAAGCCTGGACTCAGGAAAAGGCTTGGCATCATACAAAACGAAGCCGCCAGGCTTATTCTGGGTGCCCCTGGGTGGGCTAAGGTTACTAACCTCCTCTTGGAGGCCAAACTCTTTCCCCTGGACACCCGGATTGATCAGATGGCGGCCCAGTTCCTTGCCAATGTCCTACAGTCCCCACTGGACTCGCAGCTAAGACAGAGAGTGCAGCGTCGGCTTGCACAAAACCAAGAGCTCTTTGCTAACAACACCTGGCTGTCTCAAACAACCAGAGTGCTGAAACGCTTTGAGCTCAAAGAGACACTACTGATTAAGGGCATGGACCATCCCCACCCTGACTATGTCTCAGCCCCGCCGTGGGCACGATCCTTGATAGAGTTCTCTGTCATGAGTCTATCAAGAAGAAAAACACAGTACTCACCGCCTCTATTGAAGGCTGAGGCGGAGAGGAACATTACAGCAATCACGCCGCTGAATAGTAAAACCTACTTCACGGATGGTTCTGTAGACCCCATCACCCGCACTGCAGGCGCCGGTTTTGCAGCAAGGGGCATAGAGAAAGCTATGCGGGTATCTGACAATGCCTCCTCGCTCCAGGCAGAGGCAGTAGCTATTATGGGAGCCCTAGCCCATGCAGCCCAGACGGATGGGCATGTTGTCATACATACAGATTCTAGGGCCGCCATTGACAGCCTGCAACAAAGCACGCCCCTTGATAACGTTTATCTTGCAACGACGATTCTCACCATTGCTCAGAGAATCCTGGATCAGGGTAGACGCATCATCATCAACTGGATTCCAAGCCATGTTGGTATTAAAGGGAACGACGTAGCTGACAGGTTAGCGGAGGAAGGCAGGAAGAAACCCTTGAGTGATCTTGTGGTGCATCCTAGCCGGGAACTGCTAAGGCCTAAAACGATGGTTGCAGGGCAGGTCGGTGCCCTGCAGCGACATAGAGAGGAAGCGAGAACCTCCCTCTCGGCCAGCTGGTACTCAGACGCCACAGGCTATGAGTTGCTGATACTCTCTCCTAGAATATCAAGGTGTGCTGAAGTCAGCCTCCACAGAACTTCCAAAAATATAGTTTTAAAAGATACGCAATATCAATGCACAAAAGAAAATCAGCAAGTTGTAATTATTTACAGGGTCAATTTAAGGGCTTTATCCACCATTCCCTCCCTTCCCTATTTTTTTTTTTTTTTTTTTTTGATGGGGGCAAAACCCCTTTAACAATTGAAAAGAGGCTTTTAGGGCTTATGGGAGAAAGTTTACTAAGTAAAACATATCAAGATATATCACCAAAACTGCCAAACATTACAGTATATGAGCACTTATAAAGGTGCTTGATTTCCTAAATTCAGACATTTTACATCAGTTGTGATATAAGTTTTCTTTAAATAATTTCACATCATCTATATGCCATACCTGATGAAGCCAGTGATACACGATTCTTTTTATGACATTTCATGTCTTGTTCCTGCTCAACAGGGTTTACGATATTGTTTTACTGGAAAATACAAGGTGATGATGGTGACGTTAATGATAATGATAATGATGGTGATAGTGACAGTGATGATAGTAATAATGAAGATGGTGACAATGATAGTATGGGGACAATAATGATGATGGTGAAGGTGAAGATAATAATGATGATGGTGCGGGGATAGTAATGGTGAAGGTGAAGAGGAAAAGGAGGAAGAGGACGACAACCAAGATTTAGTTTACATCTTAAAAGGACGATGATAACGTGATTAGTAATAAAGGTTATGATAATAATTATGATGAACAAAAATAAGGAAAATAAAAAAATAACAATGATGATAAGGAGAAAAAGAGGAAGAATAAGGATGCTAATTATAATATCACTATAATCATTAGATATGATAATGATTATAATAATAATGATAATTATCATCATTATTATTAATATTGTTATTATTATTATTAACAATAGTACACTACTTCACTCAATTTGTCCAAATATACGAGTATGTGAAATTGCAGTTGATGATACGATTACTAATTTCAGTATGTATTTTACCATAACATCATCTAGGTAAGGGTGAAAGAAACCATGTGCTGAAACTCTACCTCTTCCAAGATTTTGGTGGATATTAAATAGTCAGTCAAATTATTTTGTAATAAAAATGTATCATATATAATCAGGAAGGAAGTACTATTCTCGACACTTGATTCAGTGATACCTATTACATGTTCTTATAAAAGCATTTTTTTTTTCTTTTTTTTTTCTTTCGTCTTTACTAACATAAATCACTATTGACCCTGTTACCATTTTCATCAGTGCATTTACAAAGTTTGATTTTGCTCTCATACTGACAAACTATAGATGTGATGATAAACCATAATTAACCCTTTGACAACGGTGCGTCACACCCGTGTGACACAGCTAAATGCCAAATGACGGGGTGACACACCAGTTTGACGTTCCCGATGCAATATTGCATAGGCCCGGCATAGGGGGTTTCCACTTATCGCTGGCCTGTCAGGATTGGGTTAATGGTTTATGGTGTTTTTCTTATTTCTTTAGTAAACATGATCCCAACTGTATTCAAATTAGTGTAGGTTACAAAAAAAGAACTTTTTTGTTCCACAAATGGTATATTTTGACTGTAGCAACACCCCAGGACAGGAATGGAGCTCTATATGGCAACGCAAGTACAGCACAAATGAGTAAAATATATCAAAGGATTACAAAAGAGCATCATATTAAGTAGGAAATGATGTAACTTTTGCGGTTGATGGTGGTGGGTTTACCTGCCCACAATGCATGGTACTAGATAAGATGTTTCCTTTAACAACACCAATGGACATACACACACTGCAAAACAATGTCTTTTATTACTGTCATAACCACCTTCACAATTTTCTGGGGCTAAATTTGAGACAGCCAAGTGGAACTTTTGTAAGGTTATACAGTATATTTTCTTGTTTTGAAAATTTGAACACACTTTAGCCTGTTGTTTTGGGACATGGAACATTTCTGAATTATTAACAGTAAAAATAGCCATTTGAAAAGAAACTTTACAAGGTATGGTATCTATTTGGATATTATTTTATGTTCTTAGAGAGGAGAGAGCTTACAATGATATGAATGTTCCATAAAATCCTTCATTTGTAAATGATGGCAAGTAATACATGAGTGTTTCTGTATATGATTATGGGTTTATGAGGAAGAAACAGTGCAAAATTTTCTTCTCTATAATCTGAGCTTGACTAGACACACTCCTGCAAATAACTTAGTCTTTACATTTTTCCTTAAAAGCATGATAACAGTGGCAGTATTTTGCTGACATAAATTACAAAAAAAAACAAAAAAACATAGCACAGCCAATTGATTTTTTTTTTTTCTGAAAGTGTTAATATGGAATGCACCAGCACTGGCATGAGCTCATGACAATGACCAGCAAATAAGAATATGCAAGGTGAATATTTCCAAGCTGTCTATGAGGATTTACACAACATCTGAACTGCATCTCCTTGTACTGATCATTACCATCCAATTGTAGAGTAAATACACCTTGCTCTACAGATATAGTCACTGATACAGTCTTATTTGCCTGCACAAGCATCTAAACTCAGCTGCCTGGGAAAGATAGCAGAGAAAATGGTACTGAATCGGCTCCAATGGAAGCTGGGACCTCCACATGAACATCTACACAGCATGGCCACCTTACTGAGCACTGTCATCAACAGCAGCGCTGTCATTGTCTTTCTTGACCTGGAGAAGGCTTTTGAACAGGCAAACCCGCTAGCCATTCAGGAGATCCTGATCCGCAAGGGAATCAAAGGCAGACTGCTTGCCTGGATTGGCGATTATTTTCGGAACAGAACTGCCAGAGTGAAGTTCCAAGGTCACCTTTCCAGGCATTTGCCTCTGGAGAATGGCACCCCTCAAGGAGGGGTCCTTAGCCTGGCTCTGTTTAACACCCTCATGTTAAACATTCTCGACATTCCACTCCCAGCGGGGTGCACGATCATTTCATATGCAGATGATCTAGTAATTATCTCAACTTGGAGAAGAAATGTGAATCCAGTCAGAAAGGCCCAGCGTTGTCTGGACCTAATATCTGAGGAATGCCGCAGAGTCGGGCTTAAGATCTCAGCAGCCAAATTGAAGGCAATGGCGCTGATCACAGTCAAGCCTGGACTCAGGAAAAGGCTTGGCATCATACAAAACGAAGCCGCCAGGCTTATTCTGGGTGCCCCTGGGTGGGCTAAGGTTACTAACCTCCTCTTGGAGGCCAAACTCTTTCCCCTGGACACCCGGATTGATCAGATGGCGGCCCAGTTCCTTGCCAATGTCCTACAGTCCCCGCCGGACCCGCAGCTAAGACAGAGAGTGCAGCGTCGACTTGCACAGAACCAAGAGCTCTTTGCTAACAACACCTGACTGCCTCACACAACCAGAGTGCTGAAACGCTTTGAGCTCAAAGAGAGACTACTGGTTAAGGGCATGGACCTCCCCCACCCTGACTATGTCACATCCCCGCCGTGGGCACGATCCTTGATAGAGTTTTCTGTCATGAGCCTATGAAGAAGAAAGACACAGTACTCACCGCCTCTATTGAAGGCTGAGGCGGAGAGGAACATTACAGCAATCACGCCGCTGAATAGTAAAACCTACTTCACGGATGGTTCTGTAGACCCCATCACCCGCACTGCAGGTGCCGGTTTTGCAGCAATGGGCATAGAGAAAGCTATGCGGGTATCTGACAATGCCTCCTCGCTCCAGGCAGAGGCAGTAGCTATTATGGGAGCCCTAGCCCATGCAGCCCAGACGGATGGGCATGTTGTCATACATACAGATTCTAGGGCCGCCATTGACAGCCTGCAACAAAGCACGCCCCTTGATAACGTTTCCCTTGTAACCACAATTCTCACCATTGCTCAGAGAATCCTGGACCAGGGTAGACGCATCCTCATCGACTGGATTCCGAGCCATGTTGGTATTGAAGGGAACGACGTAGCTGACAGGTTAGCGGAGGAAGGCAGGAAGAAACCCTTGAGTGATCTTGTGGTGCATCCTAGCCGGGAACTGCTAAGGCGTAAAACGATGGTTGCAGGGCAGGTCGGTGCCCTGCAGCGACATAGAGAGGAAGCGAGAACCTCTCTCTCGGCCAGCTGGTACTCAGACGCCACAGGCTATGAGTTGCTGATACTCTCTCCTAGAATATCAAGGTGTGCTGAAGTCAGCCTCCACAGAACTTCCAAAAATATAGTTTTAAAAGATACACAATATCAATGCACAAAAGAAAATCAGCAAGTTGTAATTATTTACAGGGTCAATTTAAGGGCTTTATCCACCATTCCCTCCCTTCCCTATTTTTTTTTTTTTTTTTTTTTTTTGATGGGGGCAAAACCCCTTTAACAATTGAAAAGAGGCTTTTAGGGCTTATGGGAGAAAGTTTACTAACTAAAACATATCAAGATATATCACCAAAACTGCCAAACATTACAGTATATGAGCACTTATAAGGGTGCTTGATTTCCTAAATTCAGACATTTTACATCAGTTGTGATATTAGTTTTCTTTAAATAATTTCACATCATCTATATGCCATACCTGATGAAGCCAGTGATACACGATTCTTTTTATGACATTTCATGTCTTGTTCCTGCTCAACAGGGTTTACGATATTGTTTTACTGGAAAATACAAGGTGATGATGGTGACGTTAATGATAATGATAATGATAATGATGATGGTGATAGTGACAGTGATGATAGTAATAATGAAGATGGTGACAATGATAGTATGGGGACAATAATGATGGTGGTGAAGGTGATAGTAATGGTGAAGGTGAAGAGGAAAAGGAGGAAGAGGACAACAACCAAGATTTAGTTTACATCTTAAAAGGACGATGATAACGTGATTAGTACTAAAGGTTATGATAATAATTATGATGAACAAAAATAAGGAAAAGAAAAAAATAACAATGATGATAAGAAGAAAAAGAGGAAGAATAAGGATGCTAATTATAATATCACTATAATCATTAGATATGATAATGATTATAATAATAATGATAATTATCATCATTATTATTAATATTGTTATTATTATTATTAACAATAGTACACTACTTCACTCAATTTGTCCAAATATACGAGTATGTGAAATTGCAGTTGATGATACGATTACTAATTTCATTATGTATTTTACCATAACATCATCTAGGTAAGGATGAAAGAAACCATGTGCTGATACTCTACATCTTCCAAGATTTTGGTGGATATTAAATAGTCAGTCAAATTACTTTGTAATAAAAATGTATCATATATAATCAGGAAGGAAGTACTATTCTCGACACTTGATTCAGTGATACCTATTACATGTTCTTATAAAAGCATTTTTTTTTTTCTTTTTTTTTCTTTCTTCTTTACTAACATAAATCACTATTAACCCTGTTACCATTTTCATCAGTGCATTTACAAAGTTTGATTTTGCTCTCATACTGACAAACTATAGATGTGATGATAAACCATAATTAACCCTTTGACAACGGTGCGTCACACCCGTGTGACACAGCTAAATGCCAAATGACGGGGTGACACGCAGTTTGGCGTTCAGTGCAATATTGCATAGGCCCGGCATAGGGGGTTTCCACTTATCGCTGGCCTGTCAGGATAGGGTTAATGGTTTATGGTGTTTTTCTTATTTCTTTAGTAAACATGATCCCAACTGTATTCAAATTAGTGTAGGTTACAAAAAAGAACTATTATGTTCCACAAATGGTATATTTTGACTGTAGCAACACCCCAGGACAGGAATGGAGCTCTATATGGCAACGCAAGTACAGCACAAATGAGTAAAATATATCAAAGGATTACAAAAGAGCATCATATTAAGTAGGAAATGATGTAACTTTTGTGGTTGATGGTGGTGGGTTTACCTGCCCACAATGCATGGTACTAGATAAGATGTTTGCTTTAACAACACCAATGGACATACACACACTGCAAAACAATGTCTTTTATTACTGTCATAACCACCTTCACAATTTTCTGGGGCTAAATTTGAGACAGCCAAGTGGAACTTTTGTAAGGTTATACAGTATATTTTCTTGTTTTGAAAATTTGAACACACTTTAGCCTGTTGTTTTGGGACATGGAACATTTCTGAATTATTAACAGTAAAAATAGCCATTTGAAAAGAAACTTTACAAGGTATGGTATCTATTGGATATTATTTTATGTTCTTAGAGAGGAGAGAGCTTACAATGATATGAATGTTCCATAAAATCCTTCATTTGTAAATGATGGCAAGTAATACATGAGTGTTTCTGTATATGATTATGGGTTTATGAGGAAGAAACAGTGCAAAATTTTCTTCTCTATAATCTGAGCTTGACTAGACACACTCCTGCAAATAACTTAGTCTTTACATTTTTCCTTAAAAGCATGATAACAGTGGCAGTATTTTGCTGACATAAATTACAAAAAAAAAACATAGCACAGCCAATTGATTTTTTTTTCTGAAAGTGTTAATATGGAATGCACCAGCACTGGCATGAGCTCATGACAATGACCAGCAAATAAGAATATGCAAGGTGAATATTTCCAAGCTGTCTATGAGGATTTACACAACATCTGAACTGCATCTCCTTGTACTGATCATTACCATCCAATTGTAGAGTAAATACACCTTGCTCTACAGATATAGTCACTGATACAGTCTTATTTGCCTGCACAAGCATCTAAACTGATGTCAACTACTGCATATTTTCACCCCGCCTGTGCTACCACATCAATAAATAAATACACACAGTAATACTGCAGAGGATCAGTGTCTTATACTTCCTCCAGGTAGGTGCCTGCTATACTCCAATGCGAAATGAGAAGAGCTTTGTACAGCAAAATGAGTCATGCTATTGGATACAAAGAAGAGAAAAGAAATTAATCATGGCCTGAGTTGTTAACAATAAATAACACTTTACAATATTCTTAAAATTGGAGGACACCAAGCTACTTCATTCAATGAAATTTGGAGAACCCAATATCACAAACTGTCAGATATTACATTTCATGCTGTGTCTACTATTAACCTAATCTCCTTCCTAAGAGGACATTTAAGTAAATTATAATACCTTCTCTTGTATAATGTTGACTAACATTGTCCATCCTGGTTATCAATTCTCCTCACTTTGTGAAATAAATAATGATTGAAACTGGCACACCAAACAGGCTGACCAATTTTCTGAATCAATAACGTATACACTTATATCGTTTATATATATAAATATACTTTATACATATTTTCCCCCCTCTATCACTGATTGCATAAATGATTATAAATATAATTTTCTTTTTAGAAACAAAACAAATAATAACTTCACATCATCATCATCATCATCTCCATCAGCATCAGAATTCACCAGAAAATGAATTAATACTTGAAGATGTAACTGAAGGTAACACTGGTGTGTCTTCACTCTCAGTCATCCACAACACTTTAGTCAAGTGCTTCTTCTACTTCCTTTACATTGATGCCCTCCTCATGGTAGGCAGCATCGTGCTTGGCCAAAATTCGGAGGAGAGGACGAAGCTTCAGCCACCACTCGTTTGTGGGAATGCGGCGGTCCCAGTCTGTCTGGCGCTTGAGCTCTGCCACGGGCTGGAACCTGCAAGAGTGGCAAGATGGAAGCCAGTCAATGATTTGAACACCTAAACATTATACTACAGTATATACAATGACTATCTATTTTACTGTGGTACATATCTGCAGGTTTCATGCCGTCTATATGATGACTTGATAATCATGAACACCCCAAAAGAATTATGTTAACCTAAATTCTACGATAATGCAGTGATTGTAAATTCATTATATACATACGTACATATACATACGTACATATTTATATTTATATATATATATATATATATATATATATATATATATATATATATATATATATATATATATATATATATATTTATATATACACACACACATACATATACATATACACACACATACATATACATATACATATACACACATACACATATACATATACACACACACACACAC
>BOPN01000200.1:55000-70000 GCA_017312705.2 Penaeus japonicus
ACAAAAATATAAATAACAGCAATGTCTTAAATATTATATGTAAGAAAATGAGAAGATTCAAATGATAAAAAGCAAATGTACTTCTCTACCATCCCCTCTGCATTCACTCCTTACTGAATGCTTGGGTAAAAGCAACATTTACAAAGATAGATGCTCCAAACATGGACATAATGATGAGTCTCCTTGGGAAAATTCTTTTGTCAAAGGAAAATCAACTTTTTTTTTCCGCATCCCACTAATGCAGAAGCTGTCTATGAATCTGTGATATATCCGCAAAGCTTTTGGGATCTATTTCATTTGCTCTCGATCAAGCGATGAAGTACTTACGGTCTCCAAAAAGATATATATAGAATTCCATCTACTCACAGCATCATCAAATATGTGGAAGTTAGCATTAGCATTGCATGAAACAAAGTCATCTAGATATAACTACACATCACAAGCAAGTAGATTTACATTGTTGAGTTTGCTCTTCAATCTGACTCAGTTTTAAGATTAAACGTCTATTCATGATTGATAATATGCTAAATTTCATAAATTCCACCCATCAGTTAATTACAAAACAGTCCTTATTTTAAGCACATTTCTCACCTACAGAATAATACCCTTTTACACTACTTTGTGTTCTTATGGATGAAGGTGTGCATAAAAGATTAACTACCTCTCCATATATGCATATATGTATTTACTTTACACCTTACACATTAAAGAAATATGCACAAAGTTTGTACATGTTTATATGCGCACACGTGTCTAAATAATGTATTAATTAACCCAACTACATGCTGAGCATCAGATACATCCTGCTATTTTCCCTAACCAGCATAATAATAATAGTATCAAAATATAATAGTAATAATAATAATAATAATAATAATAATAATAATAATAATAATAGTAATAATAATGAAAAATGCAGTTTCCAATGACACTCTTTGGAACTATTCGAACTATTACAACTTAGACAGAAAATGAAGTAAAGGTTGGATGAACATCCATCAAATAAACAAAATAATAACAATGAAATGTCAGGAAAATTTTACTTCTATATCTATTAATAACATAATCATACTCTGATTATTAGTTATTTCTGTAAAGTGTATATTCTGCACATGACTTACATCATCTCAATGTTTGTCAATGTTACAGATAGAACAATCTTTAATCATCTGTGCCATAATTATTATTTCTTCATTAACAATAGAATCTATTATTTTAATCATTACTTTTAGCATGACTCTTTTCATCATCATATATATCCTTATCATAATTAGTGTCATCATTATCATGTATCAACCATAAACATTTACTTTTTAAATCCTCCATATGGATGAAATAAGAATATAAACTTCAAAAATTTATGAAGGAACTAATAGGTATTCTGACGCTCTGCATGTCAATGTACTCAGTGCTCTACCCTCCTTTCCACACATTTGCATTAACCTATATCAACCTGTAACATAATCCTTAACACAAAGCAAAAAAGAATACATTAGTCCTGCAGTTAGTCAATTGGTTAAAAGATGTTCTTAAATATAGAAAAAAATAAATAAATAAGTAATAACACCAACAAGATAAATCTACATTCCAACAATCATAGTATCTAGTAAAATTGTCGGAGACTCACCAATAGTTCATCTCTGTCCCATATAGTGTTTTGCTGACGGGGGAAAAAGGAGGGTGGATGGGGTAAAGACCAATCAGCTGATGTGGTGGTACATTTGGCGTGCAGGATGGATACATGAGTGGCACAGAACCACTCTGAACCAAAGCTATTTTTTAGGAGCCTCCGGAGAGTTAAAAAAGGTTAGGCGTGTCACCGAGGAGACAGAAAATTAAGGCACACTAGATTTTTGGTTTTTATTTCTTTTGCTTTTTTTTTTTTTCTTATCAATTATGAGAAGGATCAGTTTGTTATGTCAGACATGTTTTACAGGATGTTAAAAATCATTAGAGGAACAGATTTTTGGCCGTCATTTTTGCAGACTATGCATGAGTGCACTTAATTGCTCAAATAAAAAGTATTATTTTTTCACCACACATCTTATTATTAGCTATTAAACAGAATAATAAAGGGAAGACCAGGAAAATATGAAGATGCCAAAGGGCCTTTTGCTTTGTCGCTTCTTTACTATAGCAAAAAGACCTTAGGTATGTTCTCACATTTTCCTGCTCTTACCTTAGTTGTTTAATTAAAACTTGTTCTTCATTGCATTTTCATCTATACATAGATTAACCGTAAAAGGCCTTCTCTTTCTTTAGTTAAGAAAATAACTTTAAAATATTATTTTCAATTAACCCAACCTGACTGCCTTAATTTTCTAGCAGTGGTTGAATACAGACTTAACTTCAGTGGAACCAAAAGAAGTGCCTGTTTACCATGCAAATAATGACTCCTTCAAAGGAATACTCTGGTGCTGTGGTTATTACAGGTAAAGTTACAGCTATGTGAAAGTGGGAGTTGTTTTTTCCTTTTTCTAAAATAATGATTAACCAATATTTAATCATATGCCATTCTAAATATCCTAAGAAGTGAATAGTTTTTTTAATATCTACATAATACTCAAAGTCTTACATGTTAAATCATTTATCTTTACAGCAATTTGGTATTCTATAATCTAACAATTAAGATTATGGTAAAATTCTGAGTATCCTTATCTGACCACTTTGCATGGACCACTAAGCAAGAGAAAAGTAAAAAAGAGAAAAAATAGGAATATTATTGTCATTTTCTGTAATAATACCAAATTTTAAGTACAGAAGATTAACAGATACTGACTAGAGCTAAAAGCATGTTTATCCAACCAAAACTATAAACACATACAAACTTACATAGATATACACACATATATATATATATATATATATATATATATATATATATATATATATATATATATATATATATATATATATATATATATATATATATATATATATGTAAATACGTATGTATGTGCATCCTAATGCCATCCATTCCCATCTTTTTGGTTAGATCAAACAATATCTACTTTCAACTCGCTGGCTGCCCTCTTCCCTCATCAGCACAGATAATCTGGTGATATACAACTCACTAGAAACTATTCAATTGCAAATTTATTGATACTGATGCCCAAATGATCATATTCCTTGATATCAAAGATAAGACACAAATACATGAATGCTAGAAATGCAAAGATTATGTATGTATATCCTTCAGAAAGCCTATTCCTTATATTCCATTTGCTGTCCTGTTTTGGGGGCTTTGGGACAGCCTATGAGTTGAAGGTGCACTACTTAAGCCCACAAGTACAGTCGCTAAACAATGACAAATCAATACCTCCTCCGCTAAAGATTCCTCTGAATCACTCTAAACGAAAGACAGTTATTGGTGAATCATATACGTGAAATACATATCTTTGAATTATCACACAAAACAAACTCTGCAGCTGCGAAATCATCACTGCAATAAAGACTACCTATATATTGGCGTAATCATAATGTAGGTAAGAGTGGATATATTTTGTAATCAAAATAGATAATAATATTCTCAAATATGGTTATAGACTGAGTCTATTTAAGGCGATACCAATATCTTTCTATTCAGTTAAGAATCATTTCTCAATTTTTGTGGTAGAAAAAAGTACTTTTAGAACAAACTTAAGACAAACTTATCTGAGCCTCTTTTAATGAACACTGTGCCAATCTTAGATAAATTGAGATCTTACATATTGTGAATTTAAAATTTGAATGAATTTTGTACCCAAACTGCAAGATTATGATCATATGCACTACACCAAAACCACCATTATCTTAACCCATTGATAGTAGATGGCATGATTTGCTGTCAAGGCAGCATCGGTCATAAACGCAGATGGCACCATACCATACAACATAAACCCGCCACATGACTATACATATTTCATTAAAACCGCAACCAATGGGTTAAGACAATTTAGTATTGCATTTATTGAGAAACAATTGATGCAAAAAACAAAATGTATTTCCACACTACTCATAATTTCTTATATCCTTCTTTCTTTAAAAGCAAAGTTTTAGCTTAATAATGTATATATATACAAATACTTTTTTCTAATAACTTTAACAATAATGAACACTGCATGCATGCCTGAATGAATGTGATATAATCATAGAATGAACTGTCATGTTAAAATGATGATGCAATTGTTTTCAATCAAGACACTGATTTATATTTCCTAAGATGAAATCATTAGTCAAATATCCTCAAGATAAATCTTACATCTTTGCTAAGCTGAGAATGCAAGTAGTTAATGTAATCTGCATGAATTATGTGCAAAGGCAATTTTTATAACTTTATTATAGTCATACAAAAGTAATTATTAAAAATAATAATGATGATAATAACTCTTTCTGATTGCTTTTGATATCTAATCCACTATCTTGATCCAATAATGATTCTATAGCTATACATATAAACAGTTTTATTAAAAATTATAAATCTTTCAAATATAACTGCAATAGTGTTTTCATACTGTCATCATCTGCTTACATCCTCAACATGAATGATGTTAGACAACGTGATATCTCAACTACTAGACAGACAATGTGTCATGACTAATTCCTATACCCATTCATGAGGATAGTATCTACCTCAGTCACTTCCAGCTAAAGCTCAGTCACCTTACCCGTACAAGTCCCGTCTGGTTGTGTGTTGAGAGGGAGGGAGGCGGGTTAAAGAGAAGAAAAATTAGTGATAAATACTCAAATAGATACATCTCGGTGCAATACATAGCATGTTCTATTTCACTTACTTTTCACTGTGTAGAAATAACTAGTAATGTCATTATTCTTATACACCCATGTCCACATGCAAAGTTAAACCCTTCATTCCATTGACCTTTTTCTAAGAATAGATACTACTAATCAATTTTGCTTTAGAAATTTTGTAAAATTTAATTCTAAAATGAACATGCTGATATGGATCAATAGTCTCCCTAATACTTGAATCTGAAGGTTAGTCAAGTTGTACAATTGACAATTAATCCCTAAAACTCTTATCCCAACACCAATATCATACGGGAGATGTGATTTCCCACTCTGCCGTTAGTTATTACTTGGGAACGCTTCTCTTAGCGTAGCTTTTCATTAGTAATGTACTTTTGAGATAAATCTGCAAAGAATTGTCAGTTCAAAAATCTCAACTGTAGCAAAAGTTCCAATATTCAGTTAGTAAAAAAAAAAAATTAGGTTTCATTGCCCAAATCTATATTCAATAATGGGTTCTAAAACTACATGTAAACCACAATTAGATTTATTTTTCCATCAAATGGAGCAGGATAATAAGGTTTCAAAAAAGGTTCTCTTAATAGGTTACTGAATCCTGGGTAGCTGTCATATAAGTGCCAGATAAGTTTGAAAGGAGTTTCAACTCTTGTTGTTTGTAAACAAATCCATGGCATAAACACATACATAATCAAATAATGTATTAAAAAGTTATTTTATAAGTAGCATACTTAACAAGTATCTTACTAAAGATAGTAGACTTTTTATCTAATCTCTTAATATTATGACATGACTAAAGTAGAAAGTCTCATATCAAGTCTTCTCCTCCATTATGATTATCCTGAAAGATAATTCACTCCACCATAAACCCCTTTATAACTTTTAATTCTTTGTAACACCATTTCACTGTACCCAATTTGATGGGTTTGAGACTCTATGGTTTACATTTGCCTCCCTTATCTTAGAATGCTTGACTGGACAGCTCATTTCAGAAAACTTTACCTGTCTCTGATTCATAATCTGTCTTGCACAGCAATAAACTGTCCAGTCATAAGTTTGCATCATTATGTCAATAGAGTGATTTCACAGTCATGAATTATGAACTCAAACATCATAAAAAAAGACTCCCTTTCACTATCCTTCATTGTCATAAAACTTTATACTCCAAGACTTGTCCTGGAATCATGGCTATGTTTGACCCTTCAAAATATTGATTTTCCAAAGATTCTTATGGCAAGTGCATAAATCAGACCTGGAAAAAAGAGGGTGATAAAGGAAACAAACATACACTGAAAAGAAAAGAGAAAAAGGGGGAAAAAAATGAGAATATTTTTTTGTCCTTTCGGAAATTCGAGCGGCTTTCCTTACCTTTCCCTCGAGAGGCTTGGGGGGCCTCAGCCTTGTCAGCATCTTGTAGGTCTCGAGGTTCCTAGCGAAGCTCCTGCCACGCATCTGCACAGCCTGCTCCCAGTTGCGGTCCTAGGTAAAAGGTGTCTTTCAGATTTTTGGAAGTATTTACTAAGAATTTTCAAGTGTAAAATGTAATGCTATTACTAATTATCTGATACCACAAATTAATAAATATTAGGAAAAGATGAAACTCAAGCCACAGAAGAGAAAGGAAGAAAGAAAAGGATTCATCTACAAGTACATAAATTCTAGCAGGACAAAAGAAGTTGACAGGAATGAAAAAAAGAGAAAAAAATGAAAGAAAAAGTCCCACTTAAAAACAAGAACTACTCTAATACCTGCATAGCCCTAGCAACAGCCTGGGTCTTCAGTACACAGGCCATCAAAGGGACACGGACAGCCTGGTTTCCATCCAGGGAGATGACACATGGTTCTGTTTCGTGGGTGGCTTCCATGAGGGCCAGCACAGCCTCAGCACCCATGCGGCAACCCTGAAAATCACAAACATTTAGTCATATCTTTCCTTTCATTATATCAAGGATATTTGTATTATGAAAACATCTTAAATAACCCACTTAGACCTAATGTTTCAAAAAGAAGGAAGTGAGAGAACTTTCAATGCCAATATTATGACTAAGAATTTAGGGTAACAGTTGTTGAAAAATATATGAATGTGACTAATCTATTTCACATGGCAGGATAACATATCCCAAACTCTTCAACACATGCAAATGCAACTATGCCTGATGGCTCAAAACTTACCAAAAGACGATCAAAGGCAGAAGGTGAACCACCACGCTGCACATGACCCAACACGGTGATACGAGTGTCAAAACCGAGTTGGTCAACAATAACCTGGGAAAGTGCAATGCAATCTTGATTGTTATCTTCATTAGCAATGAATGTGATGAGGATGATTAGGAATGAGGATGAGGAGGAGGATGAGGAAGAGGAAGAGGAAGAGGAAGAGGAGGAGGAGGAGGAGGAGGAAGAGAAGAAGAAGAAGAAGAAGAAGAAGAAGAAGAAGAAGAAAAAGAAGAAGAAGGGGAGAGGAGGAAGAGGAGGAAGAGGAGGAAGAAGAGGAGGAGGAAGAGGAGAAGGAGGAGGAGGAAGAGGAGAAGGAGGAGGAGGAGGAGGAGGAGGAGGAGGAGGAGGAGGAGGAGGAGGAGGAGGAGGAGGAGGAGGTGGTGGTTGTTGATGTTGATGATGACAATAATAAAAATAAAAATAATAATTATTATAATATTACTAATAATCATAGTAATATTGATAGTAATAATAATAACAATAATAATAATAATATTAATAATAATAACAATAATAATAATAATAATAATAATAATAATAATAATAATAACAATAATAATAATAATAATAATAATAATAATAATAATATCAATAACATCAATACCAATAATAACAATAATAATAATAATAATAATAATAATAATAATAATAATGATGATGATAACAATAACAATAATAACAATGATGATGATGATAATGATGATGATGATGATGATGATAATAATGATAATAATAATAATAATAATAATAATAATAATAATAACAATAATAATAATAATAATAATAATATTAATAATAATAATAAAAAAAAATAATAATAATAATAATAATATCAATAGCAATAATAACAACAACAATAATAATAATAATAATAATAATAATAATAAAAATAATAATAATAATAAAAAAAATAATAAAATAACAAAAACAAAAATAAGAATAAGAATAAAAATAAAAATAACACGAACAACAACACCTACTACACAAGACCGAACAAGAGTAAACCCTGAACAGAAAGTCTCCGCTTCCCTCACCTTCTTCACGCCTTCTGCAGTGATAGGCTGACCTTGCTGATCGATGGCTCCCTCGGCGACGAGAATGATGTTCAGACGCTGGCCCATTGAGCGTTCCTGAGTCGGGAGAGGATCTGCGTTAGTTTTGTGACTTAGAGATGGTTGGGAATTCTCGTGTTTTCGATTCACAATGGGTCTTTATTCAGGATTTTTTTTAACAAAATGCTACCTTAAAATTCGTGTAAACTTATATCAATGTTATATGATTGCTGTTTCACAAAGACAATAACAAATTATATATCACTTCTACTATCATGCATATACTAATGTATTAATATATAACATTTATACTACAGTAAAGTACAGATATCATTTCTATTATACTTTTAAACAAACTTGGCTTTTTTTATTTAAGAAACTGTTCATTAGTTTGAGTGACCTAGTGGTCACCTGAATCCTATCTAATCTCTCTATCTCTCTATCTCTCTCTCTCTCTCTCTCTCTCTCTCTCACTCTCTCACTCTCTCACTCTCTCACTCTCTCACTCTCTCACTCTCTCACTCTCTCACTCTCTCACTCTCTCACTCTCTCTCTCTCTCTCTCACACTCACACTCACACTCACACTCACACTCACACTCACACTCACACTCACACTCACACTCACACTCACACTCACACTCACACTCACACTCACACTCACACTCTCACTCTCACTCTCACTCCCACTCCCACTCTCACTCACTCTCTCACTCTCTCACTCTCTCACTCTCTCACTCACTCTCTCACTCTCTCACTCTCTCACTCTCTCACTCACTCACCCACTCACTCACTCTTATGAATCTCACACTAAGAGCTATCTGTATATAACATTCTCTCCCTCTTTTTTAAATCACCACTCTATCTTCCATTTCTCATTACCCTTACCACTATATATCCTTCTCCTTCCTCTTCCTCCTCCCCATTTTCTTCTTCTCACTTACCGTACCCTTAAGCTCATCCATACACTAAAAACACACAAAATTCATCCCCTAACTGCTATCCACAATCAATTACCGATTCTAATTTCTCACAAAGACGATTTGGCCAGTCCTCTGGTGGGGGAGACTCCGGAATGAACATGTAATCAGCCTCACAGGCAATGGACCCCGATAGACTCAGATAGCTTTATAAGGGGTTAAGGTGATGGCAGAAATGGGGCGCACATTATTTTTTTTATTTTTATTTTTTTTTTCCAAATTTTAAAGTTAAATAGAAAATTACAAGGGAAATTCCCATTATATTTTAAGTGATTCAGGGATGCAATTTTTTTTTAAGTATTCCATCACATTGAGATATTTGCAGATGTGAATAAGGTTAATATTGGAAATAAGTTAGTAAGAGTTCACATTAGGGACAGGGTAAGAGAAAAGATAAACAAAATTAGAACTACTATTAATGAAAATACATATTCATTACAATACTAAGCAAATAGCAGTGACTGCCCCAAACCAGGTATCATTTTTTTCTTCTTGTTTTTCTTCTTTCTTTTTTTGTCCTGCAACAGACATTCAATCAGGATGCAAATATCCTATAGAAACCACATAAAAATACTGTCAAGCTTTAGTTCTACACAGGTTTCCAAAAAGAGAAAGCACCCAAAACTAGACATGTTAACAAACTACTGTCTCTTAGTAACATCAAACACCACACACTGCTGCTACACTAAAATTCATCATACACTAAGTCTGAAAACAGAAAAAGTATCAGTAAGAAAGTGAAACCAATTCTTCTTGCCTGCTGCAGCTTGCCACAGATCTTCTCCTGCCAGTTTTCTGGAGGAGGATTTTCAGGAATGAATACGTAATCGGCCTCTGAGGTCAAAGCAGCGACAAGGGCCAGATACCTGAAAGGGGGGTAGGGAGGGGGAAAGGGTAATAATTATCATAATCAAGTGGCATCAGTTCTTAATCTTTAATCTAAAAGGACTCTTTGGATGGTTCATGTGAGTTTTAATGAGGGCACATGCCACAAAATAAAAAGAAACTTAAGATAAAATGTACTTTTTATAATTTCTTGTGTTATTAGTCACTCCTCCTTCTGCAATCCTCAAGTGTACTTCAAAAAATGTCCACTTACAATTTTGGGATCTATAGCTGACTTATGATAAAAGCAGCCATTAATCTATTATTTCATTAAAAATAAATAATAAATAAATAAATAAATAAGAAACAGCATTTCTTATCCTATCAACCATCTTGTGAGGGGAATTCCAATCATAATCCCAATAAAGAGTGTGGCATCCATAATTCCAAAATCAAGGACACAAAGAATAAAACAATAAAGGAAAAGCTGGCAGTCAACCTTCAGTCAAGTTGTAAAAGTATATCACTGCTTTATAAAATGATCAGATGAAATTTTCATGGACAGCAAGGAGACGGTAACAGGAAATTTACTGAGCTAACTTGGATATCATAAATATTTGAAAAAAAATATAATACAAAATTTATGTGGAATAGGCTTCATCAAGGTGTACTAAATTCTTTAGCAAGAGTCATCCAATGTTTCCTAGATCTTTATGCACAGTCTTTTATGTAGGTTATAGCCCTTTAGCTAAATATCCACTTCAGAACATATTAACTACAATGCAATTTAAAAAGTGTAGAAACATATAAAAAAAACCTCTTGATTTAACTGTATTCATTCTAAAGTACTGCTTCATTTCTCATCAAAGCCATCTCAATAACTTCAAAAATGGTGTATCTCACTTCATATCACTCAAAAAAACATTCCTCTATCAAATGTAAACCACCTACCTTAACAAATTGTATAAATAGCCTGAGTTGCAAAACCTAACCTAAAAGACTGAAAGGAAATCTATAAAGCATAATCACAATATATTCAAATACAACCCTTATTCAGAACACAAAAATAAAATTGGAAGTCAAATCTGAAAAAAAAACTAGTAATAATAATAATAATAATAATAACAAAAATGATATTAAAAATATCAAATCAATTACGAAGCATTTTAGTGTACTTACCCACAGTGCCTGCCCATAACTTCCAGGATGAAGCAGCGCTGGTGAGAATAAGCAGTAGAGGCAATGGCATCTACAGCCTCGATGATCCTGTGGAGAGCCGAGTCAGTGCCAATGGTCATGTCAGTGCCGCAGAAGTCGTTGTCAATGGAGCCCACCATGCCCACAATATTCAGATAGGTGTGCTTGGCTTTCTCCTCCTCGGTGATTTCACCTGGAGGGAGTCAGAAATTCAGGGCACGTCAGAAAAATCAGAAAGCAGAAGAGGAAACGCAAGTAGAGAACATGAAAGGAGGAGGGACAGACAAGAATAGAGAAAGACAAAGCACATGACGATAAAAACATCAAAGAAATAAAATAATACAAAATACATGTTTGAAAAAATTAAGAATAATATGATAAAAAAAAACTTGCTGAACAAGAACACAATCTTTCTTCCTCACCCTTCTTGAGCAGCAGCTGGAGAAGTGCCGGCCAATCCTGTCTGAAGAGGTTGGCACCAGTGAGTGAGCCATCACCACCAATCACCACCAGGTTTGTGATCCCACGCTTGATCAGGTTCTTTGCGGCCTTCATGCGCCCCTCGCGGTCGCGGAAGTCCTTGCAGCGGGCTGAACCAATGACTGTGCCTCCCTGTTGTAAAAATTTATATAAATTCACTAGTGCTTGGTGACAAAAATCAAGTTATCCAGGAGACTGATGCAGAGAAAGAAGGAGGTAATTTACACTTCTGAGTTACAGAAAACAAAAAAGAAAGTATTTCATGAAACAGCAAAAGACATAGAAAAACTAAATTTGTCAGACCTTATGGATGATGCCTGAGACACTGGACCAGGTTGCTTCAACGATGTGGTCACCACCATCTACCATGCCCTGGTAACCCTCTTTGATGAAGAATACCCGAGCACCAACATAAATGCCCATGCGAACTACTGCACGGACTGCAGCATTCATGCCCTGGATGGCAAGGAAGAAAGAAAAAGGGGAAGAACGTATTGTTATTTCTAAGCTATTGTTAATTTTAACCCGTTAATGACGGGTGACATGTTTTTTCGTCATTCGGCACCACTTTATCACCTGCAAGAAAGAGAGCCTTGATTGGCACTCATTCCCGGTCTCTAGCAAGCACTATCTTTATAGAACGATGGCACATAGCAAGATGCTGACCTCTTGCTTTTGAAGAATGTGTAGGCAGAACAAGAAGAGGAAGGAGACTCAAACCAATGCCCAGTGTCTAGAATATGCCTCTGTGCCAATAGGGATACCTTTTCCTGTGGCACTCACAGTCATAAATACAGGTTGCCTTCCTCTTCCCTACCTCTTCATGTTGTCTTCATTGTAGATGCTTATATGTTTCATATTCATTCATAACAGTACGCAAATACGGAAAAAATAAAGTTGTTTTTTGTCCTCCCCCAAAACACCAATACTTCTATCACACTGTGTATAAAGGAAAAATGAGCTGATATGGACCCTAAACTACAATTAACTGCAGAATTAACAGAGCCTATGATATGACAAATAAAAGTCACCAAATACAGTAAAACACACAAAAAATAAAACACAAAAATGGCTCTAGCTGTACAATGAGTGACTAAAAGAGTGGGAAAAGTCAAGGTATGTTGTGTGATGCTGCCTTGCATCAAAATAAATAAATCAAATCAAAAATAAATAAATAAATAAAATAAAAAAATAAAAAAAATAAAAAAAAATAAATAAATAAAATAAAATAATATAAAAACTGGACCTTTTTCTTCTTTTCTAATGTTCCCAATCCATTTTCTCACCTGGGAGTCACCTCCACTGGTGAAGACAGCGACACCCTTGCCCTTATGCATGCCTCTCTCGATGACATGGCCCTCCAGGCCCATCTTGACCTGGGATTCTTGTCCTTCCGTGGCCGCCATGTAGTCTAGGAAAGCTTGCCAGGGATCTTCAGGAAATTCTGGTGGAGGAGGAATCACTTCCTGCAGAGAGAGGAGGAGGAGGAGGAGTAAGCAGGAGGCATTATAGCTTATGTATAGCTTTTTATGTTGATAAGATAATTAACACTAAGCACATTATTAAAGTGGAGTCAACCCATTGCAGACAGGTGTCATGACATATAGGATGGCACCAATTAGGCCTAAATGATGGTTGTTAATGCGTACATGACGCAACAACGGGGATCTGCTCACAGTTGAAGCGCGCACATAGTCATGATGTATTATGGCTGTAACGGCGCCAGCTCCAGAGCTAGAGTTCCAAAGTAAGCCCAAACCTGCATTTTATGATGGATTTATGGAAAAATATTGTTTGGGCTAGTCTGCGCTACCCCGAGGAGGGAGAAAACACAATATTTTTCCATAAATCCATTATAAAATGCAAGTTTAGGCTGACTTTGGAACCCTGTAGCTCTGGAGCTAACGCTGTTACAGTCATAATATTTCAGGACTATGTGTGCACTTCAACTGTGACCAAATCCCGATGTTGCATCATGTACACATTGACTCCCATCTTTTAGGCTTAATTGGTGCTGACATGTATGTCATGACACCCCTAAGCAATGGGTTAATGTATTGTGGAGGATGACAACTACTATGGTATCATTGCTCTCCATACACAGGACAAGCAAGTAAATAACCAAATAAATAGGTAAGTATATATCTTTTAAACCCCTACTTGAAATTGGTGATACCTACAATGCAATATCAAAAATGGTAACATCTTTAACACAATTCAAAATTGGTAATATATGCATCAAAAACCTAAGAATGGTAATATCCATTATAAAAATATAACTGGCAATATTCATGTTGGAAGCACAAGTGCACTCTACAGTACCTCAATTGGTGGAGGTACGAAGGCCTCTTGTCTGGGTTCAAATAGCTTGCCTTCCTCTAGGCCTCGGACATCGATCCCCTCTGCTCCCTGCTCTTGCCCTGTAAGGTAGATAAATTGTTGAGGCTGTCTGTATTCAATACTGAAAATGTGTATATCTATATGAAATACAACCATCTGTATTTGTGAATGTACATAATCAGTTTTCAGATTATGCATATTTCAATAATTTTACCCATAAAAATTATCTATGCTTTGTTTTGTACTTTTGCATGTACAAGTACATGTTTTATCAGTCTTTGCTTGTGTTTGTTTAAATAATTGTACTTATTTCTTACCTAAGTATGAGCATATATGTTAACATGCATATGTGTATATAGTTATATCATATCAAATTGTCTTACATTCTCATAAATTTATTTTCTACATAAGGTATGCTGAAGAAATACAAAATCCTGCTTTCCATTATTTCATATGAAAAGTCTCTTACATATTGGTAGTTTTCAACATTCATGAGCTTAACCTCTTTATTATGATTTCCTTTAAGCATGGCCTAATTGCACATTAAATATGAAAGTGATAAGAAATCAAACGATGCGTAACACAAGATTGAAAATGCCATGGATGCAGTAAAAATAGGTACAAATATTAAATACATTTAGTGCTTAACAATTACTGTATGAAAAACTGTTAGGGTATCACATTAAAAGTTGGTATCCTCTTCCTGCCATCTCTCTTGCACAAGCACTGTCAGGGTTTGATGCGTAATTCTCAAAGTTTGTGTTCTATTACATTTTTCACTATCATGTACAGTGAGCCCTCACACTATATGGGATTTATGTTCTGAAACCCTCCATAATTGCTGGGAATCCTTGCTTACATGCTACAATGTTAATCATTGAACTATAAATATGTAAGGTATCATCCATTATCATGTACATACGTATGTACATACATCAATACTCACTTTTGAGGGGATACCTGTTCCGCCCAGAGTGGAAAGTGGATGAAGAACTTATGGGTTGGAAGGAGGTTCGAACAGAATGAGCAACACCAGCGGCAGACTTTCCCTTTCTGTGTCCACCACACACTTTAACCTTATCCCATAGTGCCTGGATTCTGCCACACGCTTTGACTTTTTCCCATAATGCCTGTACTTTCCGCTGACGCTTACGAACATTACCAGTCT
>BOPN01000200.1:90000-92500 GCA_017312705.2 Penaeus japonicus
TGCTTGCTACTTTACCCTCAGCTATTCCAATCACGCCAGAGAACCTTCCCCGCGATCCAAGAGAACCACAAATCTCCGATGCCGTCACTTGAGGGCACGAACGACGGCCTCGGCTGTATTTCACCTTTTCCTTATCTCACCACAATCCACTGTACAGCCTCAAAAGAAGTCTTTACTCCCACAAGTCTCTATACCACGAAAGGCCTCTCAGTGGAGGCTTGCAACGCCTATGACGTCAAGGCTAGGCACTGACTTGCAGAGTCTCCACCCGTGCAAGTTACCCTGACCCAAGTCCCCTCTGCACACCCTTGAAGACTCAGAGGTCACCTTCCCTAAAGATCAATAAACTCTCAGAGGACACAAAGGGCACAAGCCTCATGACTGCTCTTGAGGAAAAAAAAAACATGCTTTTCATGTTATGAAATTCCACCCACATCTGCTTATGGTACAATGACTGAATAAATGGACAACTCTACCCTCATATTTCTCCCGTTTTGGGGGATGTCACTAGGCCATTGTCCCCTTTTGTTGACATTCAGTACTTAGCAACAGTGAATATGAGTTGAACCCTACTGCTTATTTATAAAACCAAGGCAAAAAACGGGCGCCTTCGAGACAGCTACCTCTGCGACGAGGCTCAATTTCATCTCAAACCTAAGGACACTCACCGCCCTTGACATAGGCCTATGTCGCGGGTCACGTCAGCACGAATCACACCCTTATCATCACATTTCATCATCTGTCACCGTCCAGATGCTGTAGACATTGCCAAGGTGTTTCTCCCCGTTGATGTCACTTACTAAAATTGAGGATAAAACCTTGTCAAAGTCACCTTTCGTGACCTTGCCAAGCCAGAACCACTGCCTTTGCACCCCGCCTATTTCACTCCTAAACCACCTCAGAAATCTCGTATATTACAAAAATCTGAGCGTGTGTGCCTGCTTGACTTACCTTCTTCACGAAGGCTCAGGCCTCACTCACAAACCCGGCAGAAATGGCCAGGAGATCTATTTATACTCTTTTGGCCGCCGCGTCCGGCCAGCACCAGTGGCAGCGCTCGGCCGCGTCGTCTGCTCTCCAATCAGCTGCTCGGCCGCCGCCCTCGCCCTCGCCCTCGCCCTCGGCCTCGCCCTCGCCGCGGCTCCCGGGGGCTCTCACACGATAAGGCCCCTACGGCTGGCCATGCTCTCCTTATCACTCTAACGAAATATGCATAAAGTGCAACGATGACCTACCTTGGATGTTACGCGGGAGGACACTGAAGGTGACCTTGCTCGAGGTACGATACTAAGACTCTGCGCATGACAATTCCCGAGGCTGAGGTTCCAACTGCCTTCCTCTTTTTCCTATCTTTCTCGATATGACGGGGTTTTACGGCGTTGAAAAAAATTATCAGAGGTTTTAAATTCTATCCTTCGTCAGCTGCCGTTCGTATCCGATAAGCATGTATCTATTTCTTGTGCTTTGGCCCGACGTTTGTAAAAATTAGTTATCGAGCACCGCCTCTTGTGTATGATGCAACAAATACAGTTTTCTAATGCAACAATTTCGTGTCTCTTTATCTAAAAAACTACACTTCTTCCACTTTTATTTACGGTACCTACGTGAACGCATTACAAAATCCGCTCCAAATAAAAAAAAATCATACTCCCATAGACGCCACAAAAAGAGGGTAAAATATATCGTTCACAACATGGCATCTCATGAGCAATGGAAGTGAAGAATCCACGTGCTATTATTCACGTCTGTGGGAGAGGAGTGACGACCTCTTGAACTGATCATTTCCTCTATGAATGTTTTGGACCGTCAACATGTCAGATGTTTGTCTCAAATTTGTATGAAGTCCTGATGATGTGCATCTTATCAGATCGATAATCCGCTCCAAAACAACGAAAGCTTATGGGAAAGGAAGTGTCAAGTGGCAGGATATCATGTCATGAGAATTACGGTCGAGATTTTAGAACATTTTAAGATCCTGAGACATGATGAAAACTGAACCATTTCCAGCATAATATTGAACCCGGAGAGAAACCAACTGAAGGTACACACCTGTACTCTTATCAAGTATATTCCAAATTCTGTTCTCAGGTTGATTTTATTCGGTAAAAAAATAAAGTATTCAGAGATCTCTATCATGCATATCAATCACCTCTCATATCTAAAACTTGACTGACAAAACATATATACTAACAACTAAGTAGAAGGCACAGGAAACTTAAGTCTCTGGGCGACTAGAACTTATCTGAGAACAGTAGAAAGGAAACAGACATAAAAGTAAAGATATAGAGAGAAGAAAGAATAAACGTGATTAAGAAATATTTCATGACATGAAATAATAACTAAGTGCAACAGCAGAGAGAGAGAGAGAGAGAGAGAGAGAGAGAGAGAGAGAGAGAGAGAGAGAGAGAGAGAGAGAGAGAGAGAGAGAGAGAGAGAGAGAGAGAGAGAGAGAGAGAGAGAGAGAGAGAGAGAGAGAGAGAGAGAGAGAGAGAGAGAGAGA
>BOPN01000200.1:125000-130000 GCA_017312705.2 Penaeus japonicus
GTGTACATATATATATATATATATATATATATATATATATATATATATATATATATATATATATATATATATATATATATATATATGTATGTATATATATATGTATATGTATATACATATATATATACATATATATATATATATATATATATATATATATATATATATATATATACACACACACACACACACACATATACACATATATATATATATATATATATATATACATATACATTCATACACAGACAAACACACACATCAATACATTCACACAGTCGTAGAGAATTTGGCCCCAGGCATCTCAGATTCGGCACGTGATGATATCATACTCGAAGCTGAGAGAGACTGCAACAAATACAAAGTAGAGGAAGAACATTCCAATTCCAAGACCTTTGGCCATCTTCCACTTGGAACAAGCGATGGAGATAATGACAAACATGAGCATGGTGAAGAGTAGCAGAATGGAGCATGCCATGCCGTCTGAAAAGGAAGAAAAAACCTATTTGAAGCACAGGTTAAAGCAAGAAGAATGAAGTTGATAGCAAGTGTAAGGGATATTTTCTAGTGTTTTCTCTTCCCTTTTCCTACTGTTTCCTTCTGCTGATTTCAACTTAATATCAACATATTGATAAAAGGGTCAAAACTATACTCAACAGTTGCTTCAGCTTGGATGTTTGAAATGCTCAAATCCTATAACTGAAGATTTTATCATAGTCATGATGAAGATGAAATTCAAACAACAAAATGCATTCATACCTGAGTTTACAAAAATGGGATCCACACTCCATGGGTCTGGCTTATTGTTTGCATAATTTTGGATCACTTGAACTAAGGCATACAACAGCCATGGAATAGGCAGGCTGAAATTGGAAAAATAGGATTAAAAACTGCAATTACTCTTCTAAATTTAATATAAAGCTGAAATGAAAACAACATAAATACCTGTCTCTAATGCCCAGAAATTTCCTGTCTGGTCTATTACTGTACTAAGATGCCACTCTTCCTGTTTTAATTTATGATATATTTGGCTCCCCTATGGGATGGTTATACGCCCTCCTCTCTGTATATGGGTCCTACCAATTTGATTTCAGGAAAATTATCCTAAAGTTCTCTGACAAAAGAAAATTCAGAGTAAAACTACAGAAAAATTACAAATCTAATCTACTTGAAACCTGTTACTTGCTGGAAAATGGTGGTAATAAGAATTAGAATTTCACATAGCAAGATGACTGATTACATTAATTCTACACTCTTCAACATTGTTACACTGACCTGCACTGAACAACAAAATTAAAAAAGAAATGTTTCAGAACCACTGTATCATTTAATGGTGTCTGTATCTGCATCTGATCCTTGAAACTTACAAAATTGTGCCTTTTCCTTTTGTATATGTAGCTGAGCCTATTATATTTCCCAGACTGTTGTTGGGTAAACCCTCAATTCATACAGTATTGCTGGATAATTTGCCTCGTACCTAAGGAAGCCTTGTGCTAGGGAATACATTTTTAAGTGTATATTAAATTGCTTTTCATTCTATCATAAAAAACAGTTTTTTTGTTTTTTAATTTCTATGATTTTACAGGCCTTGGCGCAAGTTGGCTGGGATCTTGGGCTTACCAAAACTGTTTACAGTTGAGCCCCGCATCTCCTAAGGCCGGCCCTGCTCTCAAGAATATCATGCTGTGTCAAGATCTTCCAATACTTTTTCACATTATACAGAAAGACATTTAGGCAACAATAATAATAATAATAATAATTAAAATAGTCATCTTAAATAGTACTTAAATTAATATCATTACATTATTATTTTTCAACATCATTGTAAAGATGACACCTTTATGAGCACTATCTCAATAATTCCTCACCATCCTGCATCTCCTCATCCCATACTTAAATCTATGCAACAACTAGTGTCTAAATGCATATATCCAATACAGTCATAAGAGAGGTCATGTAGGTACACTCTGTACCATCATGGAAATTATTGGTTCTGGATGTGTTTTACGCTGCATTTCTTTTTTTGACGTTTATTCCACTCTTCTTGCTTTTGTTGCTAAAACATCCCACTTTTTAGAGGCATTTTTCACCATTAGTTTTTCATGAACTGATAACTTTAAACAAATATATACTTCAAGTAAATCTGTATTGAAATCGTGTTCAGATTTTATCCAGTGACAAGTATGAACATTAGAGGTAAGTAAGAAACTTTTGTGTATTTACAAAGACTATTAATCAAGGGAAGGACCTTTTTTCTAAAGGGATATATTTTGTAGTTGAGTTCAATAATGGTAGGAATATTTTTAGCCGCAGAATTGTTTTGAATCAAAAGTTATTTGCTGCATTTTGCAGAGTGCTCTTCAGGCCACATACACTCTTATATAAAGGTGCTGCAAATATTGTAAATGATATCAGTATAAACACACTGCACAGAAGAATCAGGCAATATCATGTATATACTCATGTGGATATCAACAAAGGTAACATGTAACAAATGAAGTGTGGATATAGACTTATTAGGAGATATTGGTTTTCTCACCATCACCAAAACCATCTTTTTATATGATAAATCTCACTAGGCCTGAAAAATATAGCATAAAGTATTATAACTAGTTTTCATTTGAAAAAGAAAGAATAGGATAAGATATAACTATGAGAATTAGGCTTTGATACAGATTGTACTGACATATCACTAATAACAAAGAAAAGTCAAACTGTACCCTATGCAATCAACAATATATCTAACCACTTACACATCATATCTCACTATGCCATGTGATATAGCCTTTCAGGATAACCAACATGAGATACAAAAAGCTTCTTGAGTTTTTATTTCATCTAAAGTTCTAGAAGATACACTTGTTGTAGCAAAAAAAGATTATATCACAAACATACGACAGTATATGAAATGTGTCAAAGGTTGTCCATGTTATGTAGCTAGCTGAGACAGCAAATAAAGACATTAAATGAAAAAACAAGGATATACCCATGTATGTTTGCTAATTTTTTTTTTACACATAACTAACTTCTTTGATTTAACTTCTATATAATGAACTAAAAAAACAATAAAGCTCTCTCTAATCTTATGTTCTGTTCTTACATTCTTGCAATCACTGATTACCTTCATCTCCCCTAAAAAAAAAAAAAAAAAAAATAGTAATGCTTACCCGCAAGTCACATCAAAGAGGTTACTGCCCACAGAAGAGGACACGGCCATGTCCCCAAAGCCCTTCCTGGCCACGATGACAGAGGTGATCAGGTCTGGGACGGAGGTACCTGCAGCCAGGACTGTGAGGCCCATTACCTGTAAAAGACAGGTAATTGAAGGAGCAAGTAAGCAAAAGGAAGGTCAGGTTAGGATCAGGGGTTCTGGCAAGGGATGATATTGGTTATAGTTGGAGTGGTATTTCTGTTGGTATGGTATGATAAAATAGATAATGATTATCATTAAGGTACCATGAAAGTTACTAGCAACAATATAGTTCACTTTAATCATTACATTTTTCAATCATATTTATCAGTATCATAACCCACATTGTTATCAATACTATGAACATTATTGGTATTGTAACTATTATTATTATTATTATTATCATTATTATCATTATTATTATCATTATTATTATCATTACCATTACCATTATTATGATTATTGTCATTAGCCTTATTATTATTACCATAATTATCAATATCATTTTAAATTTGCTTCATTACTGTTATCATCATCATTATTATCATCATATTTTTTATCATCATTATCACTATTATTGTTATAATCACCATCTTCATCATCTTCATAACTATGTTTATGGAATTTTTTCTTGTAATGAGAATTACCATAACCATCATCATAATTATAGCAAGAGAAAGAAAGAAGGACAAATGAGAAAGAGAGAAAGATAGAAATAGCAAGAAAGAAAGTGGGAAAAAGAGAAAAATAAAGATAGAAAGAAATAAAGAAAAATATAAGAGAAAGAGAAAGAAGGAAAGAAAATGAGAGAAAGAGAGAAAGAAAGATAGAAGGAGAGGTAGCAACAGGAACTGAGAAAGAAAGAGAGAAAGAGAGAAAGAATGAAAGGAAGAAAGAGAGATAGCAAGATAAAGAGAGAAAGAAAGAGAAAATGAGAGATAGCAAGAGAAACACAGAAAGAAAGAGAAAAAGAGAGATAGCTCGAGAAAAAGGGAAAAAGAGAGATAGCAAGAGAAAAAAGAGAAAGGGAGAAGGAGAGAGATAGCAAGAGATACAGAGAAAGAAAGAAAGAAAGAGTGAGAAAAGGAGACAGTGAGAAAGAAAAGAAGATGAAGGACAAAGAGAGAGATAGAGTAGAAAAGAGAGAATAAACCCCAACCAACCTCTGGGGGGATTCTGATAGCCTCGCCGACCAGTCCAGCCCACCACACCATCAGGTACGAGAAGAACGCAATCCAGAGGATGCTGCCGATGAAGGTGACGAAAAAGAACTTCTTCCCTGCAGGTTAAAAAGGATGAAGGGAAAGGGTTAAGGGTTTCCGTTGTCTTATTGGTTGACGGGTTGGTTTGTGTTTCTGTAGGTTCTTTGTGCGTGTGTATGGGCTTGTGTTGTGGTGTGGTGTGGTGTGGTGTGGTGTGATGTGTTGTGGTGTGGTGTGGTGTGATGTGGTGTGATGTGATGTGGTGTGATGTGGTGTGGTGTGATGTGGTGTGGTGTGGTGTGGTGTGATGTGATGTGATGTGATGTGGTGTGGTGTGGTGTGGTGTGGTGTGGTGTGATGTGATGTGATGTGATGTGATGTGATGTGATGTGATGTGGTGTGTTGTGATGTGGTGTGGGTGTTGTGGTGTGGCGTGGTGTGGTGTGATGTGTTGTGTTGTGTTGTGGTGTGGTGTGGTGTGATGTGATGTGGTGTGATGTGATGTGATGTGATGTGATGTGATGTGGTGTGGTGTGGTGTGGTGTGGTGTGGTGTGGTGTGATGTGGTGTGATGTGGTGTGATGTGGTGTGGTGTGTCTGTGTGTATA
>BOPN01000200.1:160000-162500 GCA_017312705.2 Penaeus japonicus
AGGCGAGGGAGAAAGGGAGGGAAGTAATAAAAAGGGAGAAAGGAGTTTTTCTTCCTTTCCTTTCGTCGCGGCGAGGGGGCTTTGAGAGGGGAAAGAGTCGGAGAAAGAGACGAAAGGAAGGGATCTAGTTCGTATTTTTAGTTCGCGGATGAAAAAGGGGGAAGGGATTAGGATGGTACTCGCACGTTGGCACTTTAGAGGGTGAGGGAGGATTCGCCCAACACTCTGGCACTGTGGGAGGAATTAGTGAAAGAGTTGGGGGGGATGGGGGGGTAAAGGTGGAGGAGGAACACATTGCCTCACTTAGTAAACCTGAGGAGGAGGAAGGGAGGAGGGAGGAGATAGGAGAAGCTCGAAGGGGGGGGGGGGGATGGGAAAGGGAAATAGGGAAGGGAAGGGTATATGGCACTCTCTGGCACTTCTAACCACAGCACGGACGGGAAAAGTGATGTAAGAAGTGTATTTTTCTGGAATACTATTTTGATAAAGAGTAGGGGAGGGAGATTAAACTAGTGAGAAAAAACAACAACAAAAAATAGGCAATGCATTTTGAGAGGTAATATATGTAAAAAAAAAGAGGAAAAATAAAAGATGAACACATACAAAGGAAAGAGTGTGATAATCAGCCGATGATTGGCGAACAGATAACACTGTCAAAGCTAATTGACTTTTATGACCATTGGAAACGAATAATAATCAAAAGGGGAATGAAACAATAAGGTGGGAATTGACATAAGGGGTCGCCTGTTTTGAAAAGGATGATCTACCTGTGGACACATTATAGGAGCGAAGTGGACATAATACCGAATGGAAAAGTGTGGTGGGGTGGTGGGGGGGGGGGGGATAGGATTCAGGTGAGAGTGTAAGACGGGAGATGGGAGGAGCAAGGAGAGAAGGGGGTAAAGAAAACAACAAAAATAGAGGGCGGAAATGGAAGACAGGAAGACAGTGCCATGAGAGGGTCATCGCGAATGCCTGTTTGGCACGAGAGGGAATTAGGGGCGAGCCAGGGGTGCCAGAGAAGGTCAGTCAAGGGTCGAGTGCCGGCTGCAGGTGTTGCCAGGTCGAGGTCATGCTGGCGACCCCAGGGGCGTGTCTGAGGGGCCGGCGAGGCTAGCGAGTCTTACCGCCGGGGTGGTGACGGCCTCCGGGTCCGTCGCCTCGGGGGCCGCGGCGTGCAGCGCCGGGGTCACGCCGTTGTTGTCGCCGTTCTGGGGGGCCTTAGTGGGAATCTTGCGCACAGAGTTGGTGCCATAACTCACATTGTTCGCCACGGAGTTGCTCTCGGACTGCAGGTCGCCGTTGGTGTGCGGGCCACTCTGCGAGGCCGCGTCTGAGGAGCCGAGGGAGTCCACGTGCGTCACCTCGGTCCCCTGCGACGACCGGCCACTTACGTGCGACTGATTGTCAGGGCGAGGGTCGGGGGCCAGGCCGTCCGAGCGGTACGTCTCTACGCGACCGTTCTGCGGCTTGGTGGCGTCCAGCAGCACCTTCAACGAGGCGATGGCGTGCAGCTGCGTCGCCTTCTCGTCCACCTTGCCTGAAAGAACAAAAAATTAGTTTTTTTTTCCTTTTTTTGGGGGGCATTTTCTGAACGAAATCACTACAGCGACTTTACTACAGAGACGGAGAGGGGGGAGGAGAGGGGAGGGGCAAGGGAGCTGTGGTGTCGAAGGGGTTGGGGGGGGGGCATCTAAAGGAACTAATTGGCTGGGTCAAAGCACATCATAATGGGATCGAGGTTACATCTTACTAAAGGGTCAAACACTCACGCCAGCCCAACTTGCTAGCTCCGCAACCTAAGTTTCCGTTACAAGTGCATGCAACTTCTCTTTATCAACAATCTAAGTTATCATCATCATTATCATTACTATCATAATTACCACCACAACTATTTCACGTGTTAAATCATACTACGCTTTTCATTTCTAACTCTGTTTTAATGAAGGCAAACCATTCATGACGTAATACCAGCTATAAAGTCATGAATTTGAAAGAAATGTAGAACTAAGTGATTTGCGATGTTGATGTGTAAACTGTAAATAAAACAAAATGATAGAAGGACACACAGGATGTGGAGAATTAGAAGAGGACGGAAAAGTGAAGGAAAAAAAAGAGAGAGGAAAGAAGTTGTTATGAAGTAAAGTGTAAAGAAAATACATGAAAGGAGGAGAAGAGAAAAAGAAAGAAGCAATAAACAGGTGATAGATAGATAGAAAGAGAGAGAAAGAATGGCACAGAGAGAGAGAGAGAGAGAGAGAGAGAGAGAGAGAGAGAGAGAGAGAGAGAGAGAGAGAGAGAGAGAGAGAGAGAGAGAGAGAGAGAGAGAGAGGAAAAAGGGAGACAGATAAAAAGAGAGAGAGAAATAGAGAGAGAGAGAGGAAGAAAGAAAGAAAGAAAGAGAGAGAGAGAGAGATAAATAGCTTGATAGCTAGAGAGAGATGAAAAAAGAAGCAATTTGTATCGGAAAAACAGGAAAACCGTTTGAATCGTGGCCAGC
>BOPN01000200.1:200000-207500 GCA_017312705.2 Penaeus japonicus
AATAAACCGCATGTTCTGTTCTGGTGCTTTTTCTGATTGACCTGGCTGCACTGATCCTCTCTCTCCACGGAGTAAACGGACCTGTGACATTGGCGACCTTGCCAGGATCAGTCAGTCAGTCGACAGTTAAGCCCAGAACCATGCGGAATTACTTGGATGAGGCCAGGGAGCTTGGCTTACGGGGCATGCAGGTGCTCCATTACATTGAGCAGCAGGAGAAGATCAGGCGGGAGAAGGAGGAACGAGCGTATCAGGAGCAGGAAAAACAACGGCAAGAGGCTGAGAAGCGACGGCAAGAGGCCGAGAAGCAACGGCAAGAGGCTCGGAAGCAGCGCAAGCTCGCAGAACGCGAGTTGAAGAAGCGGCAGCTTCAACGTGAGCAGGAGGAGCGAGCGCTGGAAGAAAGACTGAGGCAGAAAGAGGACAGCGCAACAGGTTGTCGGTTCTCCCTCTTGGACGTGCCCTGAGGGATGCGTCTGCCTGTCCTTTCCAGGTTGGAACCGCTCTGGTCCTCGGGTTAACAGCTGGGCAACTCAGGAACTTCTGGGAGAAGGTCGTCGGTCAGAGGAGCTGCCGGCGACTAACTATCATCCTTGTAGAGATCGTCCGTTCGCGCGAAGACCTGTCGCAGCAGTGGATCTGCCGCCCGAACGGACAGGAGCAGAGAGTACACCTGGGAGGCGACCGACGGGCGAAGCGGCTTCGCTCAAAGGAACAGCGACCGCGGAGTATTCGCCCTCGGATGGAGGTTTCAGCGGGTAAGGCTCGTGCACAGGAGGCACAGTCAGCAGAGGCGAGGGCTTCCGTGAAGGCGTGGGCACCAGAGGAGCCGCCGGCAGAGGCTCGTGCATCAGAGGATAGCCAGCAGAAGCGCGTGCACCGGAGGAGCCGCTATTGCCATTCGTGCACCAGAGGAGTCGCCTGCAGAACCTCGTGCACCGGAAGAGCCGTCGCCAGAGACGCGTGCACCGGAGGAGCCGTCGCCAGAGAAGGTGCGGCACCGAGGAGCCGTCGCCAGAGACGCGTGCACCGAGGAGCGCTAATAAAGGTTCGTGCACCAGAGGAGTCGCCTGCAGGAGCTCGTGCACCGGGGGAGCCGTCGCCAGAGACGCGTGCACCGGGGAAGCCGTCGCCAGAGACGCGTGCACCGGGGGAGCCGTCGCCAGAGACGCGTGCACCGGGGGAGCCGTCGCCAGAGACGCGTGCACCGGGGGAGCCGTCGCCAGAGACGCGTGCACCGGGGAAGCCGTCGCCAGAGACGCGTGCACCGGGGGAGCCGTCGCCAGAGACGCGTGCACCGGGGGAGCCGTCGCCAGAGACGCGTGCACCGGGGGAGCCGTCGCCAGAGACGCGTGCACCGGGGGAGCCGTCGCCAGAGACGCGTGCACCGGGGGAGCCGTCGCCAGAGTACGCACCGGGGAAGCCGTCGCCAGAGACGCGTGCACCGGGGGAGCCGTCGCCAGAGACGTGCACCGGGGAGCCGTCGCCAGAGACGCGTGCACCGGGGAAGCCGTCGCCAGAGACGCGTGCACCGGGGGAGCCGTCGCCAGAGACGCGTGCACCGGGGGAGCCGTCGCCAGAGACGCGTGCACCGGGGGAGCCGTCCCCAGAGACGTGTGCACCGGAGGAACCGCTGCAAGAGACGCGTACACCAGAGGAGCCGCCCCCAGAGACGTGTGCATCGGAGGAGCCGCCACCAGAGATGTGTGCGCCGGAGGAGCAACTTCCAAGGACGAGTGCGCCGGAGGAGCAACCTCCAAGGACGAGTGCGCCGGAGGAGCAACCTCCAAGGACGAGTGCGCCGGAGGAGCAACCTCCAAGGACGAGTGCACCGGAGGAGCCGCCCCCAGAGACGTGTGCACCGGAGGAGCCGCTGGCAAAGGAGGACCCACCAGTTGAGAGCAGGTCACCTGAGGAGCTGCTGGCAGAGAAGGAGTCATCCCCAGAGGAAGTTTTTTCAGCGCAGCTGCCAAGGACGAGTACCCAGCGTATCGTGATGGGCCGTAGACGAGACCGTGACCGTCGGAGCAGCGCGGATGACGGAAGGGCAGGTCCAGGAGCAACGTCACCACCGTCATCGGGGCTCCGGGTCGGGATGCGCTCTGCTGGAAGCGCAGTTTAGCTTAGGCTTAGGTACATCTCGCAGTTGTGTATTTGTCAAAATAATCTTCAAGGAAGATTATTTTGTGAAACCGGGGTTATGTCACAACTGCGAGATTAGCTAGAGTGGATTTTGTTATAACCAATGTAAATTTGAATGTCGTTCTTTGTGATGTATATTATGCTGCATGTATATGGGTGCAGGTGTCAAAGTGTAACCGGGCAGGTGCCCGAGATCCTGGCTCGCGAGGAAGGGGGCACCCAGTCAGTGGCAGCAAGCGACCTGATTGGTCAGTGTGCAAGGGCAAGCTCTGCCCGAGGTTCTCCCTGACATCGATGCATGGTTGCGACCCCTCGCAGCTCAGGTCACTCGTGATTGGTTGTGGAACTAGGGTTGAGGAACGGGTGCTTGTGGCTGCTGCCAGCTAAAAAGCCCGATTTTTGAAAAATTTTGTTAGTTGACCCAGTTAATCCTACGCTCCTGTTTCCGTGTACCAGCCGTCTCCTCTCCACTATGCCTCGTCTTCCTCACCTTTTCCTGCCCTGGTAATGTTACTTGTGCCTGTGTACTCTTTTGTGATGTCGTGTCCTGTATTATGTCTATTCCGGTAATAAACCGCATGTTCTGTTCTGGTGCTTTTTCTGATTGACCTGGCTGCACTGATCCTCTCTCTCCACGGAGTAAACGGACCTGTGACATATATATATATATATATATATATATATATATTTTTTTTTTTTTTTTTTTTTTTTTTTTTCTTTTTCTTAATATCTGCCAGTCTATAGATTAATAAAATGAAACATCAACCTACATTATAATTCTCTAATAGACACTCACCTCTCTCTCTCTCTCTCTTCCTCTTTCTCTCTCTCTCTCTCTCTCTCTTTCACTTTCTCCCCTTATCACGTCATCTCCATCCGTTTCCTTCACCTCCTCTTCCCATCGTGCTTTATCAATTTCCATCAATTCCCTTCTTTTATAGTCCTTCCTCCTTCCGTCCCTCTCGCATCCTCTTTCCCCTCATCGTTCCATGGGTCTTAATTCCTTCCTCTTAGCCTCTGTCGGTCCTCACTCCCTCTTCTTTCCCTCTTTGATCTATGATCATTATTCTCTCATGCATTTCTATCTTTGTTTCCTTTCCTCTGCTTCATTGTCTTTTCATCATTAATTCCTTTTCTTTCTTTCTTTTTATTCATCCCATTATTTTTCCTACCTCTTCCTCTTTTTTTTTTTTTCCTTTTCCCTGAATTTCTATTCTCATCTTTCGTCTCCCTCTTCTTTTTACCTCCTTCTCCTTCCTCTTCTCTCTACTCTCTCATTTTTCCTTATCGTTTCCCATTTCCTTACCCTCTCCCCTCTCTTCCCCCCTTTCCCCTCTCCCTCTCTCTCTCTCTCCCAAACACTAGAGGTGCTCTTGAAGGCGCGGGATTGGAAACTTGGTATAAGAAAGACTCCATAACGCCGAGAGAAAATTTCCTTTATATTGGGCGATCAAAAAAGGAGAGGGAGAGGGAGTGGGGGAGAGTAAGAAAGAAAGAGAGAGAGAGAGAGAGAGAGAGAGAGAGAGAGAGAGAGAGAGAGAGAGAGAGAGAGAGAGAGAGAGAGAGAGAGAGAGAGAGAGAGAGAGAAAGAGAAAGAGAAAGAGAGAGAAAGAGAAAGAGAAAGAGAAAGAGAGAAAGAGAGAGAGAGAGAGAGAGAGAGAGAGAGAGAGAGAGAGAGAGAGAGAGAGAGAGAGAGAGAGAGAGAGAGAGAGAGAGAGAGAGAGAGAGAGAGAGAGAGAGAGAGAGAGAGAGAGAGAGAGAGAGAGAGAGAGAGAGAGAGAGAGAGAGAGAGAGAGAGAAAGAAATAGAGAGGCAGAGAGAGAGAGAGAGAGAGAGAGAGAAAGACAAAAAAAAAAACACTAAAATCCGTAAGAGTAAAGTGCCGAAGTGACATGAGGAGCGCACCTTGAGTCAGATGTAAGGGGAGAGTTATGAGGTGTGAGAATGGAAAGGTGAAACATGGTGAGCATCCATCTTTCGCGACGTGAGAAACATGACCCTCGTTCCAGGTCAATCTCAGCCGTGATTTATCTGTCACCTTTTTTTTTTTTTTTTTACTTTACTTTACTTTGTACGAAGAGTGTGGGTACATACACGCACACATACCCACATTTCCCATCCGTAATAAAAAACGCGCTCACTTATACATGTTCAACCTACATCCGCAACCTCTCACACAAATCCACTTGCACATTTCAAACCGACTCACCCGCATATCTCTCATCCACACCTACTGACTCACCCACTCACCCACACTCCTCCCACCCACACAAATGCCCCTCAGAGTTGCAAGTCGATAACAAATGACAATGACCCAGCTTCACCTCGTCTCACACGCGCCGCCGGTATATCACTCCCTTTGTGTACCTTTGACAACAGTCCTCCAAAAGGTGAAGGACGGCCGGGGACATCTTGAGGCACTGAGACACGACCGGGGAAGGCGAGGGACATCGGGGACACGCTGGGGACACTGGGGGACACTGACTAAGGGACCAGGAATACTGAGGGACTAGGAAGGGGAAATCAGGATTGTGGAAAGACACTTTTAAGAGGGCAGGGACGGTTAAGGACACCGTAAAGAGGGCGGGGATATTTAAGGACACCTTTGAGAAGGAAGGAATATTCTAGGACACCATTACGAAGGTAAGGACGCAAAGAAATAGGACTTAGGACACCGAGGGATTCGAAGTAGAAGCTCAGAGACCCCAGGATCGACCCCAGGATCTTGAGTCATTCCGATGTCAGGAAGCTACGAGGAGAACCACCTTTACGAGGCTGAGGACATTTTGGGACACTAGGAAGCGTCCAAGGGATACCCAGGGACACATAAGAAAAGATAAGAACGACCGAGAACGCACGAGGGACACTGCAGAACAGCCGAAGAAATTACAGAAGAAGAAAAAGGTGAAGACATTATGGAAATCTGAGCAAAAGATTGAATAAAAGATTTTCGAGAGTGCGAAAGGTTTAGAGGGAGGTCACCGATGATAAAAGGGACGCCAGGGATTGTGAAGGAGAGAAAAGAGGCCACTTATATCGATCAACGTCATAAGGGTCGAGGGCGTGAAGGATAGAATCACTGCTGGAAATTGCAGCGAGCAAGAATCCGTTTCGTTTTCCGTACCGGAGATCCGATCCTTTGTGAAACGTTGGCTGTGTGTGTGTGTGTGTGTGTGTGTGTGTGTGTGTGTGTGTGTGTGTGTGTGTGTGTGTGTGTGTGTGTGTGTGTGGCTATTTACTTTTGTTGATATGCAGTCATGTGTATATATATAAATAATATATACACATTAACAGCAAATGGACAGAAGAAAATATAGTAAAACAATTAAAGTACAATGTTTCGAGATACGGTTTCCCAGGGCCGGGTATCACCGTCGCAAAAGTTACTCTTTGGTTTGTTGACTTGGTTAGACTCTCAAACGAAATGAGAATGCCCCAAAATAGTATGTAAGAGATTTGAACACTTTAAAGCGGCAACTACACTATATTTGGCGTATTTAAAGTATGGGTAATAAGTTGTTATTAGCATAACACGTCTGTGAGTACTATTGTCTGCATCAATGTATTATAGAGTATAGTATATGCACTTATATCTAAAAAAGATAGGTATGCGTGCTGTCTTAATATGTTGCCTATAAATGCAGATTGTGTTGTCATAAATACTCAAACAAGCTCAAACACACACATACACATATGTAAACCCTCAAATATGCGAAAACACACACGCACAAGCACACTCATATGTCTTACACGAACCATAAACTCATACTTGTCAAACCAGACCATGTATCGCCGGTAATACAGTAACTCGTCGTTATTTCCAAGATATTCGGGCTCTTTTATTGCGAAGCCTATATGACTTTCCGAGGCCTACCGTCCCTTTCTTTCTATTCTGTATGAAATATTCTAATGCCTTTTTCCAATAGATAATTTTCTAGGACACTGGTTAATACTCGAATGTATATATAGACATACATTTCTATCTAGGATCACGATTGTCTGAGTAAATTTATGATCGCGTAAAAAAAAAACTCGTCTTTTATACATTTCTTAAACTTATCAGCCATTACTCAAAGTTGATAAAATGATGAAGTGGTCCGGTGCAGACAAGGTCAGCCTGACGACAGCGTGTGCCCAGGGGGACTTTTATCGTCACTTCTCCCCTGGCTTGCCCTGGGACAAAGTGATTGTATCAAACAACTTACTCTCTTACTCTCTCTCTTTTCCTCTTTCTTTCTCTCTCTGTCTCTCATTATGTCTGTTTGTCTGTTTGACTCTGTCTCTCTCTCTCTCTCTCTCCTTCTCCTTCATTTTTATTCTGCCTCTCACTTACTCTCTTACTCTCTCTCTTTTCCTCTTTCTTTCTCTCTCTGTCTCTCATTCTGTCTGTTTGTCTGTTTGACTCTGTCTCTCTCTCTCTCTCTCTCCTTCTCCTTCATTTTTATTCTGCCTTTCTGTCTCTCTCCTTCTCCTTCATTTTTATTCTGCCACTTACTCTCTCCCTCTCCCTCCTCCTGCTTTAGTATTCTCATTCTCTCTCTCCCTCTTCCTCTCCTTCTCCCTATGCGTTTCCCTCTTCCTCCTTCCTTTCCTTTCCCATTCCCCAGTTTCTTTTATCTTTTCGAAACACACCATCCTTAACTGCGGCTCGTGAATTTCTTATGTTATCACGGCACATTCTACAGAGTATTGGCGTCTCTTTAAGGGAACAAATCCGATACTATATTCTGCAATCGGGGTGTGTGGATCCGTAAATATTGACGTTGAGAGAGAGAAAGAGAGAGAGAGAGAGAGAGAGAGAGAGAGAGAGAGAGAGAGAGAGAGAGAGAGAGAGAGAGAGAGAGAGAGAGAGAGAGAGAGAGAGAGAGAGAGAGAGAGAGAGAGAGAGAGAGAGAGAGAGAGAGAAAGAAATATATATATATATATATATATATATATATATATATATATATATATATATATATATATATTATATATATTTATATATATTTATATATATATATATTTATATAGAGAGAGAGAGAGAGAGAGAGAGAGAGAGAGAGAGAGAGAGAGAGAGAGAGAAAGAGAGAGATAGAGAGAGAGAGAGAGAGAGAGAGAGAGAGAGAGAGAGAGAGAGAGAGAGAGAGAGAGAGAGAGAGAGAGAGAGAGAGAGAGAGAGAGAGAGAAAGAGAGAGAGTGAGAGAGAGAGAGAGAGAGAGAGAGAGAGAGAGAGAGAGAGAGAGAGAGAGAGAGAGAGAGAAAGATAGAGAGAGAGAGAGAGAGAGAGAGAGAGAGAGAGAGAGAGAGAGAGAGAGAGAGAGAGAGAGAGAGAGAGAGAGAGAGAGAGAGAGAGAGAGAGAGAGAGAGAGAGAGAGA
>BOPN01000200.1:212500-213687 GCA_017312705.2 Penaeus japonicus
GAGGACTGATAGAGGGATGGATAGAGGGAGGACTGATAGAGGGATGGATAGAGGGAGGATTGATAGAGGGATGGATAGAGGGAGGACTGATAGAGAGATGGATAGAGGGAGGATTGATAGAGAGATGGATAGAGGGAGGACTGATAGAGGGATGGATAGAGGGAGGGAGGGATAGAGGGATGGATAGAGGGAGGGAGGGATAGAGAGATGGATAGAGGGAGGATTGATAGAGAGAGGGATAGAGGGAGGACTGATAGAGGGATGGATAGAGGGAGGATTGATAGAGGGATGGATAGAGGGAGGATTGATAGAGGGATGGATAGAGGGAGGATTGATAGAGAGATGGATAGAGGGAGGGAGGGATAGAGAGAGGGAGGGGTAAAGGATGGAAGGGAATGAAGGGAGGGAGGAGAGAAGGGAGGGGAGGAGGAAGGGACGGAGGGAAAGCGCGGGAGAAAAATAGGTATAAAGATAGATAGATAGGTGCAGAGAGCGAGCGAGCGAGCGAGCGAGAGATTGAGAGAGAAAGAGAGAGAGAGAGAGAGAAAGACCCGAGAAAATAAGAGAGAGAAGAAAGAAACGACAAAGATGGTGGAAAATACACTCACGGCCTGAAGTGTTGATTAACGAGACAATAATGGGGTGAAGATTATAATAAATGACATAGAACGTATTAAGATAATACCATCAATGATGATGATAATAATTTCTGTTATAATCCTCATCATTCCAATAAATATAATGATAATGTGATGATGATAATAAAAATAAAAATTATATCAATAAGTTATAATGATAACAATAATGATAATACTTATAAGAGTAATAATGATAATGATAACAATGACAATATCATTACTATTATTACCCTTATTATTATCATCATGATCAGCATTATCATCATCAACACAATGACAATAATAACAAGACAACAACAACACTAAAAATACTGAAAGTGATAAAAACAAAAAGAAATTCAACAATATTCCCCAGAAATATATGCAGGAAGCCGAGCGTGCCAAGTTCTGACCTACTCGACGCTGGCATTGAGGTTATTAAAGAGGTTATTAAAGAGGTTATTACACACTGATGAAGAAGGAGAGATGGCGTGGAGAGGAAGGGGGGGTCTAGGGGGGAGGGGGTGACCTTGGCGTGTCCTTATATTCTTTTATTCTGGGTATGAAGGA
>BOPN01000200.1:233787-236287 GCA_017312705.2 Penaeus japonicus
CTTTATCCACCTCTTCCTCCCAGTCTCCCCTCTTCCTTCCTTTATCCACCTCTTCCTTCCTTTATCCACCTCTTCCTCCCAGTCTCCCCTCTTCCTTCCTTTATCCACCTCTTCCTCCCAGTCTCCCCTCTTCCTTCCTTTATCCACCTCTTCCTCCCAGTCTCCCCTCTTCCTTCCTTTATCCACCTCTTCCTCTCAGTCTCCCCTCTCCCTTCCTTTATCCACCTCTTCCTCCCAGTCTCCCCTCTTCCTTCCTTTATCCACCTCGCCCTCCGTATCCCAAAGCCTCTTCTCTCCCAGCAAAAACCCGCACATGGGCCCGATTCTCCAAAATCCATACAACTCCGCTCTCCTCACTAGCTCGCGGGGAAATCTCTCTCCCCATGAGGCTAAACACTGCTTGCTTTCCGAGATCATGAGAAGGGTCGTGAGGCTTGGAATGCGTGGGAGGAAGATATGGGGGGGGGGGGGGGGGTGAGGAGGAGGAGGAAAAGGAAGAAGGAAAAGAAGAGGAAGGAGGAGGAGGAGGAGGAGGAGGAAGGGAGGCAGTGTAGATGGGAAAGGGGTGTAGGGAATTTTTTTAGGGATAGGAGAGGGAAAATACTGATGTATAGCTCGGTAGAAAGATCAAGCAGATAGACTGACAAATTGATCTATAAATAGATGGATATACAGATAGACAAACAGGTAGATAAATAGATAGAAATATTGATAAATTACGATATATATAGATTGATAGATTAAGATAGAGATAGAGATAGATAGATAGAGAGAGAGAGAGAGAGAGAGAGAGAGAGAGAGAGAGAGAGAGAGAGAGAGAGAGAGAGAGAGAGGATCAAATCTATTCTTCCTGTGACTAGGGCAGCTATCCTTTTCTTCCCCTTCTGCCTTACAACACGCGAGAGACGAAACATGAACACGCAAAAAATAGTAGCACACAAGGGCAGCCTGCCTCGCTGCAGTAATGAGATAGAGAGGAGGAGGAGGAAGGGGGGGGAGGAGGAGGAGGAGGAGGAGGAGGAGGAGGAGGAGGAGGAGGAGGAGGAGGAGGAGGAGGAGGAGGAGGAGGAGGAGGAGGAGGAGGAGGAGGGGGAGGAGGAGGAGGAGGAGGAGGGGGGAGGAGGAGGAAGAGGAAGGAAGGAGAGGAGGGAGGAAGGAAGGGAAGGAGGAAGGAGGGAAGGAGGGAGGGAGGGGGAGGAGGGAGGGAGGGGGAGGAGGAGGAGGAGGGAGGGAGGGAAGGAAGGAGGAGGAGGAGGAGGAGGAGGAGGAGGAGGAGGAGGAGGGAGGGGGGGGGGGGGGGAGGAGGAGGAGGAGGAGGAGGAGGAGGAGGGGAGGAGGAGGAGGAGGAGGAGGAGGAGGAGGAGGAGGAGGAGGAGGAGGAGGAGGAGGAGGAAGAAGAAAAAGAGGAAGAAGAAGAAGAAGAGGAGGAGGAAAAAGAAGAAGATGGGAAAGAAGAATAACAAGAAGAAGATGAGAAAGAAGAACAACAAGATGAGAAAGAAGAACAACAACAAGATGAGAAAGAAGAAGAACAACAGCAAGAGGAAGAAGAGGAGGCGAAGGAGGAGAAGGATTAAAAGTAGCAGAAAAGGGATGGAAACTGATCATTCCCCGAATTTTCTCTTAGTCACCTCCTCTCTTTCGAAGTAAGGCCATTTCCCTCCGGCATCTTAACCCTTTCATCTAACTATCCATCCAGCCACACATTTGTTTATATTTCTTGTTCTTTATTTTTTATTTCGTTCGTGCTTTTGTAATATGTTTGTCTTTCTCTGCTTCTCGAGTCTTCTATCCATTACCTGTCTGTTTTCTGGTGGTGAATTTGTGTTTTCTGTCTGTCTCTGTCTGTCTGTGTTTTGGTCACATTATCTTTTTCTCTTTCAGTCTCTTTCAATCTCTTTCTCTCTCTCTCTCTCTCTCTCTCTCTCTCTCTCTCTCTCTCTCTCTCTCTCTCTCTCTCTCTCTCTCTCTCTCTCTCTCTCTCTCTCTCTCTCTCTCTCACACACTCTCTCTCTTTCCCTATCTACCACACAGACATACACCCTGATGTAAAATTCATAACTTTATTTTGGAACTAAGCTTTTAAATTGACCATCAATCCGTTCTGAACCCGAATTAAAACGTGTCAGCTGATGTCAGTTATATTAGTTGTACAGTTGTGGGTACGAAGCGTTTAACTTCGTGGCTCCGCCCAAATCGTAACGTCAATCTGTTCCCCACTGTTATTTGTTCTTGAAACTCTACTTGGCTGTTGCAGTATCGTAGTGTTCTTGCGTGTACGATACTTTTATATTCGCGTGCAAATTCTCTCGAAGGTGCCTGAGAGAGCGCGGGTATAAACACGAGTTACACTGAGCAGGCGCCCTATTTTGTTGGACTAAGTAAAGTTGGATGATTGGTTGCCTTTGCCGAAGCATCGACAGGTGTGGAGGTCGAGGTCGAGGTCGAGGTCGACGCAGGGCCGCTAAATAAATGACAGCAACGTTGTGATAATTGAGAC
>BOPN01000200.1:293787-308787 GCA_017312705.2 Penaeus japonicus
TGATTTCACCTCGATATAATTATTCCAAGTCAGCTGATCGTGATGTATGACAGCTCATTCCACCAAAATATAATTACCACCCTCAAGCAGAAAGCAAACGCGCAAAACATCATTATAAACGATATGATGACACAATCTGCATCATTAGTCAGCGCCATTCATCCTTCCCTCCAACTGGGAGGATCATCTGCATAATCATAAGATCCTCCAGACGCGACCCGCCCATTCCTCTCCTGTCAGGTCTCGCCCTCCACGCCCCTTCGTCTCTGTCCCACTCTCGCTCTCCTTTACTTTGTCTCTGTCTCTCTCTCACTCTGCCTGTCTCTCTTTCTCTCACTCTGCCTGTCTCTCTTTCTCTCTCTCTCTATTATTTCTCCTCTCTCTCTCTCTCTTTCTCTCACTCTGCCTGTCTCTCTCTCTCTCTCTCTCTCTCTCTCTCTCTCTTTCTTTCTCTCTCTCTTTCATTCCTTTCACCCTATTTTTAAAACATGAACCGCATACACTTCTCAACCTTGACTTCCTTCAAGTTTTCCGTAAAAAAGAGAAAGAGAAAAAAAAACAAAAAAAACATCATGTCTGATTTCCAACATCTTCTCTGCCTCTGACATGTCTCATCGCTTTCTTTTGTCTTCTCTTTCCTTGCTGCGGGAAGGTATTCTGTTCGTCTCAAATGTTAATCTCCATTCCTTTGTTTTGCACATCTTATTTCAATACATTTATTACGATTATCTTTACTAATGTTATTAAAATCATTATCATTATTGTTGTTATTACCTTCATTACCATTTTTTTTTATCATAATTTCAACTGATATTAGGATATCATTGTTATTGTCATTATCATTGTTATTGGTTGTTATTGTTGTTGCTATTAGTATTACTAATATTATTATTATTGTTACCATTATTATTATCATTATTATTATTTTTAATCATCATAATCATTATCATTGTCATCATTATCAGTGTTATCATTATTACCATTACTAACATCATCATTATTATTATTCCTATCATTACTATTATTATCCTTATCATTATTAACTTTATGATTATTACCCGAGAGAAGCATTAACATCCGAAAGGTAATCAGAGGCAATACCAAGGGGTTCGCCTTCCCCATCTAGAGAATCGCCCATGCACAGAGCACCAGCTGTCGTTCACGTCAGCCCCAGAACCAGCTGTCGAGTGGCGAGGAAAGGGACAGATGGGAAGAGCAGAAAGGGGGCAGATAACCAGCGCCGCATAAGCAGGAAAATTTGCCCTAGCGTGTGGGTATCTCTGCCTGCTCATAGCCACTAGTAGGAAAAGGGGAGGGAGGGAGGGAGGGAGGGAGGAGGAAAGGAATGATGGAGAAGAGAATAAAGGGTAGGGAAAGGAAGGAGAGGGATGGGAAGGGAAAGGGAGGAGAGGGAAGGGAAGGGCAAGACAGGAGGAAAATGGAGGACAGGCAAAGGGAAAAGAAGAAAGAGAAGACAGAAGAGACAGAAGGAAAGGGTAAGGAAAAGAAGAGAGACAGACGGGAAGGGGAGGAAGAGGAGGAGAGAAGGAGTAGGCAGAGGGAAAGAAACAGGAAGGATAGAAAAATAGAAAAGGGAAGAGAATGAAATAAAACAAAAAGAAAGAAACAAATCAGAGGAAAAGACAAACAAGACAGTATTCAGCCTCCCTTTCCTCTCCTATTTCGCATCCTCCTTGTGTTATGAATCCCCTTTTCCTCTGAGGGGAAATAAATATTCTTCCTCAGGGAAGTTATCAAAATAAAGTGGAATAAAAGCTGATACCTGGGCATAATTAAGAAGGAATGATCGTCACGAAAACAAAGTTAACTTAGATGATAGTGATGACCTGAATTAAAAAAAGCCTTTTTTTCCAACTCAACCTTCAGCTCTTCCCCTTCTATTCCCCTTCCCTCACTCCCTCCTTCCCCTTCCTAAACTTAATGCCTCATAACTCATCTCTCAATACTATCCCTCATCCCCCCCCCTCCCCCTCCCCCTTTAGGTTGCCCCACTGCGCTTCTCCTGACCCTTCCTTTCCCCCCTCCTCCTTCCTCACCCCTCTTCCCTGACCCTTCCTCCCCCCTCGCCCCTCCCCCTTCATTCCTCACCTACTTCGATTCTCCCCTTCCTCCCCCTCTCCCCTCACCTTCACCCTTCCTCACCTTCTCCTTGCCCTCTCCTTACCGCTCTCCCCTCCCCCTCCCCATTCTCTAACCCCCTCCCGCTTCCCCTCACCCGTCCGCTTCCGCTCACCCGTCCCCTTCCCCTTCTCCCCTTACCCTCACCCGTCCCCTTTCCTCTCTCCCCTTCCCCTCACCCGTCCCCTTCCCCTTCTCCCCTTCCCCTTTCCCCTCTCGGGATCGAAACCTCGCATGTCACGAGACGCGCCGAATACCAAGATCGAACTCCGAACAACCGGGTCATGACGAGACACCATACCTTACACGCTATGGTGACTGTGCCATTATATTTGCGCTTAGGGTCACGTGAGAGAGTGGGAGGGGGGAGGGGGAGAACGAGAGACAGGAAGGTGTGTATATATATAGAGAGAGATAGAGAGAATGAGTGAGAGAAAGAATGAGAGAAAAAGGGGGTGGGAGGGAGGGAGGGAGGAAGGGAGGGAGGGAGGGAGGGAGGGAGGGAGGGAGGGAGGGAGGGAGGGAGACAGACAGACAGACACACACACACACACCCATAATCCCTCTAAGACCCATAAACTGCACCTCCTCCCACCACCCCATCCCCCTTTCTCTCCCATCTCAGTCCTCTTCCCTCCCTCCCTACCCCCCCCCCTACCCCTTTAATAAAACGTTGCAGGAAAGCGTTGCAAGCTCACAGGAAAATTCCACCTCCCAATATCGCGAGGCATTTGCAATTTTTTATTTTACTTGGTGTTGAAAAATGGCGAATATGTAGTTGTATGCTTACGGATATGCTGGAGAGAGCTGAGAGAGAGACATAAAATAAGAGAAAACGAGGGAGAGATAGAAAGAGAGAAAGAGGGGGAAGATAGATAGATAGATAGATAGATAGATAGATAGGGGGTTGCGAGTTAGAAGAGGAAGGGAGGGAGGGAGGGAGGGAGGGAGGGAGGGAGGGAAGAGAGAGAGAGAGAGAGAGAGAGAGAGAGAGAGAGAGAGAGAGAGAGAGAGAGAGAGAGAGAGAGAGGGAGAGAGAGAAAGAAAGAGTGAGAGAGAGAGCGAGAGAAAGCGAGATACATAGAGATAGAGATAAATAGAGAGATAGATATAGAGAGAAGACCAACAGCAAGAAAGAGAGAGAGAGAAAAAAAAAAATCAAGAAGCAAAGAAACAAATCCAAAAGAGGCACCTAACAAAAACAAAATAAAACATGAAAGAACGAGAGGCGATAAAAGACCAAAGAGAGTCGGAAAGGAAGACACAAATCGGCGAGCGAGACGGGCGAACGGAAGTCCCGAGTGGAGGGGACGGATGGGGGGGGGGGCATATAGGGGGGGGGAGTTGGGGAAGGGAGTGGGAAGGAGGAAGGGAGGGAGGGAGGAAGGGAGGGAGAAAGGGATAGAGGGATGGATGGAAGGAGGGAGGTAGGGAGAGAGGAGTGATATAAAGAAAATGAGAGTAGAAAGATAGAAAAGAGAGGGAGAGAGGGATAACTGGAAAATATGCGCACGCTAACTGAAAAATTATAACACACGAAATGGCAGCTTTATATGTATATGGGGATAGAGGACGTTGCTGAATAAGCTTGATTCAGTAACACACGCAAACACACAGACACACACACACACACACACACACACACACACACACACACACACACAAACACAGGGATCGGGGGGGCGATGGGGGTAAGGGTGAGAGTGGGGGTGAGGGTGGAAATAAGGGTGGAAGGGAAGAGAGTGACTGAGAATGTGTGCCTGGCAGGGGGCGCAGGATAAGAGGGTGTGACGGGGGGAAGGGGGGGTGACGGGGGGAGGGGGCGGTAAGGGTGAGAGCAGACGTAAGGGGTGTGGGAGTGTGGGCGGGACAAAGAAGGGGAGAAAGACAACGAAAGGGGAGGAGAGGAAGAGGGGAGAGGAGGGAAAGGGAGAAAAAGAGGGGAGCAAAGTAGGAACAGGTCAGCAAATATTTGTAAGGAATCCAGCTCTCCCCCCCCCCCCTCTCTCTCTCTCTCTCTCTCTCTCTCTCTCTCTCTCTCTCTCTCTCTCTCAAAGTGGTGGGGAAGGGTGGGGAGGGGAGGAAGGAATACGTTTGGGAGAGGTAGGAGGGCAGGAAAATATTTCAAGAGCTACAGGAGAAATTATGAAGGTGGAGGGGGGGGATACGAGGAAGAAAATCATGACATAAAAACAAAAACACAAAAAAAGCGTGACCACAGTAGTTCTCATCGGCGTTCCACAGCAACGGAGAGAATTCGCGATGATATATAACCATTCCTTCAGAGCTGTGTCAGAATCCACAATCGACGTCTACAAGAAAATGTCACGAGCTGTCACCGATCGTTTCGGGTCATTGATCCGGATTAAAATGAATGGGAAGTCGATGACACACATAGAAGTCGAGAGAGACGTGCACGCATTCGGACAGTCTTGTAACGTGACAGTTCCTTAGACTTGCAAGACCTTCACGCATTCGGAAAACGCCCTGATATCCAAAGAGTTACACGGATTCGGACAAATTCCCTGGTTGTGCATGCATTCGGACAAATCCTTAATCGCATGGGTTCTGCACGCATCCAAAGTAAGTCTTTATTATCCTAAGACTATGCAGCGAAGATTCGGACCAGATTACCAGTATTCAGCCTGCGACGGGGGGGAGAGTAGAGGTGATGATGAGAGAGCAGATGAGAGAGAGCAGAGAGAGAGAGAGATGTAGAGAGATGAGAGAGACGAGAGAGAGACAGTACGGAAATTGAACTATGAATAAGAAAAAAAGACACTGTTAAAACAACCAAGATATTCGAATAGACTCTAACAAGGATTCATACACGCCATCTTTCTCCTCCCCTTGAAGTAAACAACGCCCCAAGGGTGAAAGCAGGAAAGTCATGTCCTCTGTGCCATTTGTACATTCATACACACTTAATCACTGACCTCTCATATATTCATACGCTCTCATACACTTCCCTATTATTCATTTATACACTAACCTCTTATACACCTTCTACACTGGACTCTTCTACATTTATACACTTTTATAAACTGTGTTCCGCACGCAGGTTTGAGTTTCAAGTGAAGAGTGGTGTTCGCCGTGTCCTGTTCATTCGTATTTTAAAAGAGGAGGAAGGAAAAGGGTACATAAAAAGACATATGGCTAAAGTATTTTCAAAGAGGAAGAAGTTGAAAAAAAACAACAACGTATTTTCTAAAAGGAAACTGCTTACAAGGAGAACAGACCTGTTTCTTCTTTTATCGCCTCCTTGTTGTGATATTTCTCCTCACGGATATGGGAAGAGAACAGTGCCATTGCGGAATCAGTAGAGTATTTAAACGGCTTTGTAGCAGTGGGTGGAGTTGGGCTGGCTAGCTTAATAAAGGACGCTCACGACAGTCGAGAGTGATCTACATTTAAATATCTATTACTTTTTTGCTTACTCCTAATCTTATGATACACCAAACGTACTTGGTTGACAATCAATTTAATAACTTAATTTTTTCCCTTTCATCATATATAGTTGTCGTTGTAGTAATAGCAATAGTAATGGTAATAGCAACAGTAGTAGTAGTAGTAGTAGTAGTGGTAGCCGCAGCAGTTGAGGTAGTAGTAATTGTAGTAATAGTAATAGTAATGGTAATAGCAACAGTAGTAGTAGTAGTAGTAGTAGTGGTAGCCGCAGCAGTTGAAAGTAGTAGTAACTGTAGTAATAGTAATAATAGCAGCAGCAGCTTTATCGTGACCGCCATCATTTGCCCAAGGCATTGTGTACATCCCAAGGCCATCCCGAGAACCGCCGGCTACCCGAGGAGATCGTTACCCAAGTCGGAGTCGGTCGTTACGTGAGAACCGCGGTCGATCGATCCCATAAAACGAGGCCAGTCGTCGTACTCGCAGTCACCGTCCTGGTCGTCCACATAACGAGGGTCGTGGCTGGAACATGTACTTTAGAGGACCGCTGTGTAATGTCACCGAAATAAAGGATCATATGATAAACAATATGACGTATGTGTATCGTGCGTAATGTCACTGCCGGTGTGCTGATCGCATCGTCGTCGCAATAGCTCAGCTTATCATACATAGTCTATGAAGTGTAGAATATAATACATCTATATTTATCTATCTATCTATCTATCTTGCCATCTGCCTATCTAACTAACCAACTATCTATCTATCAATCAATCAATCTATCTATCTATCTATCTATCTATCTATCTATCTATCTATCTATCTATCTATCTATCTATCTATCTATCTATCTATCTATCTATCGATCGATCCTTCATGCCACTCCTCCTCCTTCCTCCTCCTTCCACCTCCCTCTACATCCCCAGCCAACATGGATCCGAAAACAGCTGATTCCAGAAGACAAGGCAAGGGACAAGCACAAGGATTCCAAACGCAACTTCTCTTGCGAAGTAGGTCATTCAACCCTGCCTTGCTTCCTTCCTTGTCTCCCGTCTTGAGATTTACTCTCGTTGATGAGACTTTGGCGTCACTTCCCGACTGTGATAAGAGGATAAGCGAACGAGCGCAAAGTATGGGTTAGGGTGTGCAAGCCTTTTTTCTTATCTCCTTTCTCTCTCTCTCTCTCTCTCTCCCTATCTCTCCGTCTCCCTCTCTCTCTCTCTCTCTCTCTCTCTCTCTCTCTCTCTCTCTCTCTCTCTCTCTCTCTCTCTCTCTCTCTCTCTCTCTCTCTCTCTCTCTCTCTCTCTCTCTCTCTCTCTCTCTCTCTCTCTCTCTCTCTCTTTCCCTTTCTCTCTCTCTCAAAGAGTATCTGCAAATGGCAATCGAAGGAGATATTGTCTGACTCGAGCTTCCGGGAGGGAGGAAGAGGGAGGAAGAGGGAGGAAGAGGGTGGTGGAATCGGTGGAGTCGTTAGCAGAGGGGGGGGGGGGTCGAGGGGGGACTTCTGATACGTGTCTTTTAATGTATGATAATGTCCCTCATGTAGGGGGGGGGGGGGGGTAAGAGTTAAGAGGGGAAGAAGGGGAGGAAGGAAGGAAGGGAGGAAGGAAGGAATGAAGAAGGGAGAAAAGCAAAAGGGGAGGAAGGGAAAAAGGATGGGAAGGAAGGGAAGAGCGAGTCTGGGAAGGAGAGGAGGAGGGAGGATGGGAAGGAGAGGAGGGAGGATGGGAAGGAGAGAAGGAGGGAGGATGGGAAGGAAGGAGGAAAGGAACGAGGATGGGAAGGAAAGAAGGAAGAAGAGATCTCTCCTTCCCCTTCCCCCCCACCCTCGTCCCCCCTCCTTTCCTTCCTCCTCTTCTCCTCTCTCCTTTCTCCTCCTCACTATCTTCCCCTCCCCTCCCCCCCCTCCCCATTAACCATCGCCCTCTACCCCTGTGTGATCAACTGCCAGATTGATTAATTGATTGCGTAACGCGGGGTCAAGCTAGGCCGCGACCCGCCAGCACAGCCTGACCTAACCTAACCTCGCAGACCTTTTTCGGTGCTTGTTGATGAGGAAAATATAGAGAAAAAGAGATTGAGAGGAGGGAAGAGGAGAGGAGAGGAGAGGAGAGGAGGGGAGAAGAGGGGAGGGGGCAGGGAGGGAGGGAGGAAAGGAGGGAGAGAGGGAGGATGAAACGGAGGGAAGGAGAAAGGGGAGGAGGGAAGGAGGAAGGGAAGGAGGGAGGGAGGGTGGGAGAGGGAGGGTGGGAGAAAGAGAGTAAGAGAAAGAGAGAGAGAGAGAGAGAGAGAGAGAGAGAGAGAGAGAGAGAGAGAGAGAGAGGGAGAGAGAGATCGCGCACTCTCTCTCTCTCTCTCTCTCTCTCTATCTATCTATCTATCGATCCTTCATGCCACTCCTCCTCCTTCCTCCTCCTTCCACCTCCCTCTACATCCCCAGCCAACATGGATCTGAAAACAGCTGATCCCAGAAGACAAGGCAAGGGACAAGCACAAGGATTCCAAACGCAACTTCTCTTGCGAAGTAGGTCATTCAACCCTGCCTTGCTTCCTTCCTTGTCTCCCGTCTTGAGATTTACTCTCGTTGATGAGACTTTGGCGTCACTTCCCGACTGTGATAAGAGGATAAGCGAACGAGCGCAAAGTATGGGTTAGGGTGTGCAAGCCTTTTTTCTTATCTCCTTTCTCGCTCTCTCTCTCTCTCGTTCCCTCTCTCTCTCTCTCTCTCTCTCTCTCTCTCTCTCTCTCTCTCTCTCTCTCTCTCTCTCTCTCTCTCTCTCTCTCTCTCTCTCTCTCTCTCTTTCCCTTTCTTTATCTTTCCCTTTCTCTCTCTCTCTCTCTCTCTCTCTCTCTCTCTCTCTCTCTCTCTCTCTCTCCCTCTCTCTCTCTCTCAAAAAAAGAGTATCTGCAAGTAACTAAATCGAAGGAGATATTGTCTGACTCGAGCTTCCGGGAGGGAGGAAGAGGGGAGGAAGAGGAGGAAAGTGGTGGAATCGGTGGAGTCGTTAGCAGAGGGGGGTCGAGGGGGGACTTCTGATACAGTGTCTTTTAATGTATGATAATGTCCACTCATGTAGGGGGGGGAGTGCAGAGTTAAGGGGAAGAAGGAGGAAGGAAGGAAGGGAGGAAGGAAGGAATGAAGAAGGGAAAAGCAAGGGAGGAAGGGGGGAAAAAGGATGGGAAGAGGGAAGAGCGAGTCTGGGAAGGAGAGGAGGAGGGAGGATGGGAAGGAGAGGAGGGAGGATGGGGAAGGAGAGAGAGAGGAGGGGAGGATGGGAAGAGAAGGAGGAAAGGAACGAGAGGATGGGAAGGAAAGAAGGAAGAAGAGATCTCTCCTTCCCCCCACCCTCGTCCCCCTCCTTTCCTTCCTCCTCTTCTCCTCTCTCCGCTTTGCTCCTCCTCACTATCTTCCTCCCCTCCCCCCCTCCCCATTAACCATCGCCCTCTACCCCTGTGTGATCAACTGCCAGATTGATTAATTGATTGCGTAACGCGAGGTCAAGCTAGGCCGCGACCCGCCAGCACAGCCTGACCTAACCTAACCTCGCAGACCTTTTTCGGTGCTTGTTGATGAGGAAAATATAGAGAAAAAGAGATTGAGAGGAGGGAAGAGGAGAGGAGAGGAGAGGAGAGGAGGGAGAAGGATAGGAGGGGCAGGGAGGGAGGAGGAAGGAGGGGCCCAGTCCCTCACCGCCCCCCCCCCCCCCCCCCCGCCACCCATCCCCCCACCAACACTTCGAATATTGTTACGGATAAACACACACACACACACACCCATCCACCCAACCACCCAACCACCCACCTACCCACAAACACATACACACATGCACACCCCTACCTTCCCCCCACCCCCACCCCCACACAAACAAAACTTTTCTCCTCCAAAGCAGAGACACATATCGCCTAGCATCACGTTATATCGACTTGATAGAAACTTGCGCGCGTTGCCTTTTAGATTTACTGATCGTTGCGTAAGAATAAAATCTTATAACTTTATGATTTAGATGAGAGTTTGGCTAAAACAGGGAGGAAAAGTGAAATACAGAGAGGGGGGGGAGGAAGGGAGAGAGATGAGAAAGAGAAAACGAAGGAGAAAGAGAGAGAGATAGAGAGAGAGAGAGAGAGAGAGAGAGAGAGAGAGAGAGAGAGAGAGAGAATGTTTTGAGCGCGCGTGTGATCCACAGACAATCTGGTTAGATAGATAGACAGTAAAGATCCAAGGATGGAGGGTTCCTAACGACCCCAAACTGCTCCCGAGGAACATTTGGAAATGAGCCAAAGTGGGGGTCGATTTGCCTCTCTCCCTCTCTCGCTTGCCTCAGCCTTTGCCCTCCGGCCTTTGGTCTTTCCCTCCCTCTCTCTGCTTGCTGCTTCCTGACTCTCCGGTTTCCCTTGGGGAGGTGACTGAAGGACGTTTTCGTAGCATAATAATAATAATAAAGATGATAATTATTATGATATTGCTGTTGATGTTGATAATAAGGATGATGATGATAATAACGATAATAATATTGATAGTAATAATTATCATTATCATCATTATTATTATCTGTATTATCAGTATTATCATAATGATTATAATAATGAAATGATATGAATAACAATAAAAATAATGGATATAATGATAGTAACGATGGTGCTGATAATGATAAAACTGCCAAATGGTACCAGGTACCTTACGTTTGTACTTCTGAAATAACGTTTTTGAAGGTATGATTCAGTGGCATTCCAGACGAGCAGAAATTACGTAACCATTTTCTAATTCACTGAGAAGATCTGAAAGTATTTTCCTGGAACTTATACTTATTTCAGTTATTGATTATAGTTAATGCATTTCTTTCATATAATCTAGTTATTCACTGATTTATTTATACATTTCTTTGATTATGATACAGTAATGCTAAACACGACCTGTTAAATCTGTTTTTGTTTTGTTTTGTTTGAACTCGAATTGAAACATAACAAATTAAAGACAAGACAATCACCCTCAGACTACCTCTTCCCTTTATTATTGCAAAGCAAAAAATCCCCCTACATTGCAACTAATCTCTTAATCCTTACGTTGCAGAATCACAAATGAACACATCGACCACGACCACAAAATGCAATATCAATCCATCTCTATGCAACCTGGCTGTTCTTTCTCTTCCGTCCAGCAGTTGCAAGGACTGCCTCATTACCCTCTGCCTCCCGTCATGCAAATGCTTTTCCGAATGTTGCATGGCGTGAGCTGCTTCATCAGCATTCTGTTCCTGGTGACTTGTGAAGGCATTTATGAATGTGAATAATACAGGGACACTGGTGCGCCCGGTCAGTAGTTGGTGAATGCGACGGTTAAACCTTTCTTGCATGACCATTCCATGACTATTTGTTTTTATCCACTGCAAAGTTGGTCACGCACACACTCGGATACGCGGAAACACACACACAGAAGAACGTACATACATAGTTATATAAGCATATATAATATATATATATATATATATATATATATATATATATAATATATATATATATATATATATATATATATTCCTTTCGGCAATCTTTTCCTCTTCCATCAGAGACAAAGAAGATAAACAGAGAAGAATACAAATCTAGAGGAAGAGAAAAATGAAGAGGAGACAGGAAGACAAACTTAAGAAAAAAAAAGAAGAAAAGAGGATGACAAAGAAAAAAAAACAAGACATATATAAGAAACATAAGAAAAAGAAAAGAAAAAATAGCAGAAATAGGCATAGATAGGCAAACCAAAAGACAAAAGACAAAAAAAAAAAAAATAATAATAATGGGAAAATCGAGAAAAAACAGAACAAAAAAAAACAAAGAAAGGGAAAGAGGAAGACAGCTCCTTCCCGACAGCCCGACAGCCCGACGGCCCGACGACCACCTTCCGAGCGATATGAAACCAACCCCCACCACCCCACCCCACCCCACCCCTCTCCCTCTCCCCTCCTCAGATCCTTCGGGTCTATCGCCTCTCTCAAAAGCGAGGATAATTTCGCCTCTTCCTTCCTTCTTCCTTCACGCACTCGACGCCCCTTCCTTCCCGAGTGCGTGAGTCAGCATTTGCGCGCCGATATCGAAGCCTCGGGAAGCCTCAGGAAGCCTCTGGAAGCGTCGAGGAGGAGAAAAGTCGACGCGAAAAACAGGAAGATCGCGTAAGGGGAGCTTCCTGCTTGGGTCTGCGAACGTGTTGCTTTTTTTTTTTTTTTGTTTCTTTCTTTTTTTGAGAGGTGGGGGTGTCTTTATCTTGTCTGTTTTTAGATCTGTCTCTGTCTCTCTCAGTCTCTGTCTTTTTTCTCTCTCTGTGTACCTTTCTTCCTCTCTCTCTCTCTCTCTCTCTCTCTCTCTCTCTCTCTCTCTCTCTCTCTCTCTCTCTCTCTCTCTCTCTCTCTCTCTCTCTCTCTCTCGCCTGCCTATCTCTCCTATATTATCTTATCCTCCCCTTTCTTTTATTTTTTATCTCTCCTCTTATTTTATCCTTCCCTTTTTCTTACCTTATCTTATTTTTCACATTTTCACTTAACTTATCTTTCCCTCTATCTTCTCTTATATTTCCCGTTTTCTTATCTTATATTTCCCTTTTTCTTATCCTTCCCTCTTTTTTAACTTGACTTTCCCTCTTACCTTAAATCATCTCTCCCTATTATCTTATCTTCCTTTGTTTCTTATCTAATCTTTTCCTCTCTCTTATCTCATATTTCCCTCTCTATCTTGTCCTTCCCTCTTTCTTATCTTATCCTTCTCTCCCTCTTATTCCCTTCTCATGCCTTTCCTTCGATTCTTTTCCTTGTTCCTCCTTTCTCCTTCCTTCCTTCCTTCCTTACGTCCTTGTTATTATTCAATTCTCTCTCGTCTCTCTCTTCTGGGATGCGATTATTCACGCCTTGGCTTCATCCTCTCCTTCCCCTTTTCTCAGTGCAGGATTTGACGCGTTTATTTTCGCGATTTGATTTCGATTCCACTTATTCATCTTTTTTTTTTAAGCATTTCGATTTTTGGTTCTCTCTCTTGGTCTGTCTCTGTCTTTGCTTCTTTCTTTCTCTCTCTCTCTCTCTCTGTCTCTGTCTCTCTCTGTCTCTCTCTGTCTCTCTCTCTCTCTCTCTCTCTCTCTCTCTCACACACACACACACACACATTCCCTCTGTATGTATGTATATGCATATGTATATGTATGTGTATGTATATATCTGTGTGTGTGTGTGTGTGTGTGTGTGTGTGTGTGTGTGTGTGTGTGTGTGTGCGTGTGTGTGTGTGTGTGTGTATACATATATAAATAAATATATATATAAATATATATATATAAATATATATAAATATATATATATAGAGAGAGAGATAGATAGATAGATATAAATATACATTTATATATAGTACAATATATGAAATAATCCTTTTTCCCGAAATGTCAGAGAAGCAACTGTCTCGGATGACAAGCAATTAAAGCTACAAAGACGAGGCCTTAGACCGTACCTCGAGTTAATAGGGCTAAAATGGAAGGGAAAAAGGTACCCAAATGACCCTTGTCTTCTTCATCATTCTTTCTCCTCTTACCTTCGGCCCTTGGAAGATAGGAGAGGGGGGGAGGGGGAGGGGGAAGACGAGGGGGGGAGGAGTATGGAAGGGGGAAAGAGAAGAGATAGAGGAGGAAGCAAGAGAGAAAGAGGAAGATGCGAGAGGAGGAGAAAATGGTCGAAATGGTGGGAGGTGGGATGGAACAGCCAGAGGGGGGGGGGGCAGAACCCCGGGTAAAGGGCTGTTTGCGGGGTAGGGGTAGGGGTAGGAGTAGGTGGAGGGTCAGGGGGAGGAGAGGAAGGGATAGGGGGAGGAAGAGCGGGAGGGGTAGGAGGAGGAGGAAGAGGGGGTTGAGGGGGTTGAGGGGGTTGAGGGGGAGGAGGAGGAGGAAGGAGGAGGAGGGAGGGAGGGAGGAGGAGGAGGAGGAGGAGGAGGAGGAGGAGGAGGAGGAGGAGGAGGAGGAGGAGGAGGAGGAGGAGGAGGAGGAGGAGGAGGAGGAGGAGGAGGAGGAGGAGGAGGAGGAGGAGGAGGAGGAGGAGGAGGAAGAGGAGGGGGAGGGGTAGGAGGAGGAGGAAGAGAGGGTTGAGGGGGAGGGGTAGGAGGAGGAGGAGGAAGTGGAGGGGGAGGGGTAGGAGGAGGAGGAGGAGGAAGAGGAGGGGGAGGGGTAGTAGGAGGAGGAGGAAGAGGGGGTTGAGGAGGAGGAGGGGGAGGGGTAGGGGGAAGAAGGTAGAAGAACAAGGTTTATCACTCCATCTGCCACCTTCTGCTCTTAGGTAAGTCTCAGGTAACTGGGAAGCCTTACGGCATGTGAGTATAAGTGGTACTCGGAGTTTTATGAGTCTACGATTATGTCTTTGCATAATCGTCGCGGGGGGAGGGGGGGGGGGATTATATGTGTTCGCATACTCACACACACACACACACACACACACACACACACACACACACACACACACACACACACACACACACACACACACACACACACACACACACACACACACACGTACCTAATTCTTAAAGCACTGAAGCATTAATCATGTGATCTATCGCACAAAATTACTAATTACTTCAATAAACAAAACATATATGTCTATCTTTCTCTCTATCTCATTTCCGTCTATCTATGAATAAAGAGGTGAATATATATGAATAACGTAGTAAGCCGAAATTGCTATCATAAAAAAATAGCTGCCAAGAGATACATTGATAAGCCAATAACATGAAAATAAATTCCCTTCGCCCTTATTTTGTACTCTATTACAGAATTCTAAGACAATAAGTCAAACAATAAATAAGCGAATGAAATGAGAATGAAAGGAACTTAAATAATATCTAAGCCTTGCACGAACCACAGCACGAGCTGAAAATATTTCTATTATGAATATTTTAATTTTCATTCCGCGCTGAACTTGAATAAAAAAAATGAATAATGAATGGTCCGGTTTTCAGAGTTACTACAAAATTCGGTAATGCCTTGTCAGTGTGAGAGAGAAAGAGAGGGAGAGAGAGCGAGAGTCAGAGGGAGAGAGAATGAGAAAGAGAGAAAGAGAAAAAGAGAGAAAGAGAAAGATAGAGAGGGGGGGAGAGACAGAGAGAGGGGGGGGAGAGAGACAGAGAGAGAGGGGGGGAAGAGAGACAGAGAGAGAGGGGGGGGAAGAGAGACAGAGAGAGAGAGAGGGAAGAGAGAGAGAGAGAGAGAGAAAGAGAGTGAGAGCGCGCGAGAGAGAGAGAGTGAGACTGAGAGCTCGAGAGAGAAAGAGAGTGAGAGCGCGAGAGGGAGGGAGGGAGAGCAAGAGAGAGTAAGAAAGAGACCGGAGCGCCGAAGAAAAATGGGTCTTTTCTCTCCAGGCACAAAGCTTTGATCCTGTACGTCAGGATTTCGCATTACATCAAGGGTCTTTAAGAATTACACGCGCGCGCACTTATTTTCCCTCT
>BOPN01000200.1:311287-316287 GCA_017312705.2 Penaeus japonicus
AGGAAGGGGGAGGGGGGAGAGGGAGAGGGAGGGAAGGAGGGAGGGAGGGGGAGGGAGGGGGAGGGGAGGGAGGGGGGGGAGGGAGGAAGATGGGGAAGGAGAGAGGGAAAAAGAGGGAGGAGGAAGAAGGAGAGGGAATGAAGGATGGACAGAAAGAGGGGGAGGGAGGGAGGGAGGGAGGAAGAGGGAGAGGGAGGGAGGGAAGGAGAGAGGGAGAGAAGGAGGGAAGAAGGGAGAGAGGGAGAGAAGGAGGGAAGGAGGGAGAGAGGGAGGAAGGGAAAGAGAGAGGGAGGAAGAAGGAGAGAGAGAGGGAGGGAGAGAAAGAAGGGAGATAAAAAAGGGAGAGAAAGAGGAAGAGAGAGGGAGGAAGAAAGAGATGAAGAGAGAAGGAAAGAGAGGGAGGGAAGGAGGGAGGGAGGGAAGAAGAAGGAGAGAGAAGGAGGGAGGAAGAAGGAGAGAAAAAGAGAGAGGAATGGTAAGAGGGAGAGGGAGGAAGAAAGGAACGCATGACAAAGAAAAAAAAGGAGAGGGAGGAGAGGGTAAGTGATGGAGAAAGGAAACGTAGAGATGAAAAGAAAAAAAGGGAAAGCGAAAGGAGAAACACGGAAGAATGGATAGACAGGGGAAGGGGGGTCTCTTAGTTGTATGTTGTTGTTTTTTTTGTTGTTTTTTTTTACTTGGGGGGAGGGATTGCATTATCTTCTTGCATTATCTATTCGACGCTGAAACTCCATCCTTTTTTCTCTCTCTCTCTCTCTCTCTCTCTCTCTCTCTCTCTCTCTCTCTCTCTCTCTCTCTCTCTCTCTCTCTCTCTCTCTCTCTCTTTTTCCTTTTCCTTTTCCCTCCCCCCCCCCTATCTCTCTGTCCCTCTCTCTCTCTCTCTCTCTCTCTCTCTCTCTCTCTCTCTCTCTCTCTCTCTCTCTCTCTCTCTCTCTCTCTCTCTCTCTCTCTCTCTCTCCCTTTTTCCCTTTCCTTTTCCCTCTCTCTCTATCCCTCTCTCTCTCTCTCTCTCTCTCTCTCTCTCTCTCTCTCTCTCTCTCTCTCTCTCTCTCTCTCTCTCTCTCTCTCTCTCTCTCTCTCCCTCCTTTTCCCTTTCTTTTTCCCTTCCCCCTTCCTCTCTACCCCCCTCTCTCTCTCTCTCTCTCTCTCTCTCTCTCTCTCTCTCTCCCTCTTTCCCTCTCTCTCTCTCTCTCTCTCTCTCTCTCTCTCTCTCTCTCTCTCCCCTCCCACTTTCCCTCTCCTCCCTCTCTCTCGCAAACCACCTGATCAGTCCCATCCCTACTCGAAAAGAAGAAGCTAAGAAAGAAAAGGAAAAAAAATGGAGAGGAAGAAGACAAAGGAGAATGAGGAGGAGGAGGGGGAACAGGAGAATACGAAGAAGAATACGAAGAAGAAAAAGAAGAAGAAGAAAAAGAAGAAGGGAAAAGAAGAAGAAAAAGAAGAAGAAGAAAAAGAAGAAGAAGAAAAAGAAGAAGAAAAAGAAGAAGAAGAAAAGGAAGAAGAAGAAAAGGAAGAAGAAGAAAAGGAAGAAGAAGAAAAGGAAGAAGAAGAAAAGGAAGAAGAAGAAAAAGAAGAAGGAGAAAAAGAAGAAGAAAAGAAGAAGAAGAAAAAGAAGAAGAAGAAGAAGAAAAGGAAGAAGAAGGGAAAAGAAGAAGAAGAAGAAAAGGAAGAAGGGAGTGGAGGCGGGAGCAGGAGGTGCTGTTAAGCCTAGCCGAGAGATCGCAAGTGGATATTGATCTTGTAACTTCTGTACACTTCTCACACTTCGCCTCTGTGTACCTTGCCTATTACGCTGCTCTCTTGTTTGTCAAGACACTCGATGGGTTTATCTCTCTATTCTTATGTAAACACGCTATATACATGCACACACACGTGCACATACACATACGCACACATGCATGCACGCACGCACACACACATATCTATTTATTTATCTATCTATCTATCTATATATATGTATATTTATGTGTGAGTGTGAGTGTGTGTGTGTGTGTGTGTGTGTGTGTGTGTGTGTGTGTGTGTGTGTGTGTGTGTGTGTGTGTGTGTGTGTGAGTGTGTGTGTATTTTATGATTGTGTGTGTTTGTGTTCTATGAGTACGGGTGTATGTATGTACGTATTTGTGTACGTGCGTGTATGTACAGTATGTGAGTCTCTTCTCATATGAGTCACACACAAACAAAGAGACTTACCGACCCATTCCACCCCTCCCCCCCTCCCCCTCTACCCCCACCCCCTCCCAAGCGGCGCGTGTCTAGGGAAATTATGTACAAAGCCCCTCCAGTATTCCAATCTGTCAATCAGCTGATCTGCCAGTCAGTACCGGAGATAAATATCGAAGAATAACATGAAAGTAATAACAACAGAACATAACAAAACATAATAACAAGAAATTATTAACAACATAGGATATGATAGAAGATCTGACGACGATTGAGTGATGTGAGAATCTGTTACTTTTATGCATTACATCTTGATATGACATTGATATCCTGTCTCTCATTCTCTTTATTTTTATCTCTCTCTCTTCTCTCTCCCTATCTTTCATATTTTCCATCTCTCTCTCTGTCTTCTCTTTCTCTCTTTTTCTTTTTTCCATCTCTCTCTCTCTCTCTCTCTCTCCATCTCTCTCTCTTTTGCATAAACACAAAAGAAAGATTAAATTACAGTATGACACTTATACTTTATAAAGAAGAAAGGAACATGTATAAAAACTTAGAAAAACAGGTTAAAGAACAAACAAACAAACAAAAAATATCAGAAATAAACACAACGAGAAAAAATCAAAATCACAGATTAAAAACAAAAACAAAAGAAAGGTCGTAAATACAAAAACACAGATAAAAGAAAAGAAGAAGAAGAAGATAAACATATATAAAGCAAAAGAAAAACACACAAAAGTAAAAAACGGTAAAGAAAAATGACGAAACATAATGAAAAAGGGAGAAAGGAATAGAGCGACAGATAGATAGATAAGGTAGAAGAGGCTGAGAAATGGATGGAAGGATAGAGTGATTGATAAAGGGAGATGGATAGACTGATAGGTTGATAGGTGGATGGATAGACTGAAAGGAGAGAGAGAGAGGGTGGGGGAGAGAGAAAGAAAGAAGGGAAGAGAGAGAGAGAGAGAGAGAGAGAGAGAGAGAGAGAGAGAGAGAGAGAGAGAGAGAGAGAGAGAGAGAGAGAGAGAGAGAGAGAGAGAGANGGGAGTACATAAAACGACTAAAAGAAAGCAAAATCACCGTGCCATTTGAAGCCACCTCGAACGCAATCACAGGATCCCACCCAGCGTGCTAATAAATTAAGCACGGCTGCAAAACCCAACCGCTTTTCCTCAGCTCAAGTGGCACCTGCCTTCGTCAGAGTACCACGTCAACAGACATCGAATTTTCAAATCATCATTTTCCAAAAGTGTGGATACATTTTCTCCCCCTTTTTTTTTTAACTCTTCCCTCCCCTCCCCCCTCTTCCCTGCCCCAACCAACACTGAGGATTTTACTGAGGTCGCTCTTGTAAATCTAATTAATTGCTTCTGTTTATTATCCACATAATCCTTGTTTATGGAGGAGAGGAAACCCGCGTGCGATATAAGCCTTTATGGTGCCATGTCTGGTGCGCGTTATGACAGCATTAAGTGCTAGTTATTGTTTTAGTTAAGGCTATACTGTAATTACTACATTGCAAAATATTGCTTATTGTATTATTTGTTGCATCATTACAGCCGAAGACAGGAAGGAAACTTCTGCAAGAATCAACTCGAAATATGAGCGGCTGATATTAACACTCACGACGAAATTAACTTATACTAGAACGTATTGTTCCTTTTTTCTCTAAATGGGGCTATTTAAAATTTAATTAAACTTGTAGTTTTACCTTAAAAAGTGTAACGGTGTCGGTTTTAATTAATACACTTTTTTCTCATTTCCTGTGGACTCAGCTTAAAACACCTTATGCAATCAGTTCAATATTCTGTGTTTCTGGATATGTAAGTTCGTACGACGAAATATATGTATGTCTACCTATCTATCCAGCTGTTTATACACACACACACACACACACACACACACACACACACACAAACAAATATACATAAATACATATATCTATCATATAACTCGTACTGTCGGCTTATCTCCTGTGTGAGACAAAAGGTTCTGAGGGAACATCGTGAATGACTCGTAATGTTGTGAATGAATAACATGAGTGAATGCCGGTCATGCGCTCGGAAAGAGGCGTTATAAGAGGGGGGGGCGTAAAGGGGAGAGGGAGGGGGGAGCAAGAGATAGAGAGGGAGTGAGATAGAGGGGAGGGGAAGAAAACAAAGAAGGGGGATTGAGGGGAACACAAAAGGAGAATGGGGTAAAAAGAGGAGAGGAGAAGAGGAGGAGACGAGGAGGGGAGGAGGAGGAGGATGGGAGGAGGGTAGAACGGGAGGAGAAGAGGAGGAGGAGAGGAGGAGGAGAGGAGGAGGAGGAGAGGAAGAGGAGGGGAGGAGGAAGAGGAGGGGAAGAGGAGGAGAGGAGGAAGAGGAGGGGATTGAATAGGGTTAAGAGGTACAGGTAGATGGGGAGTGGGGTGGGGGGGGCGCGGTCAGGACAGGTCACGCGATTACCGCCGGTCCACCAACCGCCCCCGTGTAAGAAAGGTACGGAAAGGGAAGGGGGAGGGGGGTAAAGGGGGAGAGATTGGCATTCTCAGTTGGGCTCAAACATGGCCCTCCATTGGCACCGCTGTCCTTGGCACACCTTTTCGACAGAGTGTCACACATTATATATTTGCTTGGCACTCTCTCGCAAAGGCCGTTTGATGTCTCTTTTGAATGGCATTTCCCAGCAAAAGTGGCAGCGCAGCAGACATGGACTTGCAATACACACAGTAACCTAATAATTCTTTGTATTCGCGCCTCGAACTCTACTGCATGAACCGCGGCCTTGGGTGACCTGTGGACACGCGCTCACCCGCACACAGAGTGGCACGCAGGCACAGACACGCACCAGCACAT
>BOPN01000200.1:348787-351287 GCA_017312705.2 Penaeus japonicus
ATACAGAAAGAGAAAGACGCAGAGACAGAAACAGAAAGAGAAAGACGCAGAGACAGAAACAGAAAGAGAAAGACACATAGACAGATACAGAAAGAGAAAGACACAGAAAGAGAAAGACGCAGAGACAGAAACAGAAAGAGAAAGACACAGAGACAGAGACAGAAAGAGAAAGACACAGAGATAGAAAGAGAAAGAGAAAGACACAGACAGATACAGAAAGAGAAAGACGCAGAGACAGATACAGAAAGAGAAAGACACAGAGACAGAGACAGAAAGAGAAAGACACAGAGATAGAAAGAGAAAGAGAAAGACACAGAGACAGAGACAGAAAGAGAAAGACACAGACAGATACAGAAAGAGAAAGACACAGAAAGAGAAAGACACAGAGACAGATACAGAAAGAGAAAGACACAGAGATAGAAACAGAAAGAGAAAGACGCAGAGACAGAAACAGAAAGAGAAAGACACAGAGATAGAAACAGAAAGAGAAAGACACAGAGACAGAAACAGAAAGAGAAAGACACAGAGACAGAAACAGAAAGAGAAAGACACAGAGACAGAAACAGAAAGAGAAAGACGCAGAGACAGAAACAGAAAGAGAAAGACACATAGACAGATACAGAAAGAGAAAGACACAGAAAGAGAAAGACACAGAGATAGATGCAGAAAGAGAAAGACGCAGAGACAGATACAGAAAGAGAAAGACACAGAAAGAGAAAGACGCAGAGACAGAAACAGAAAGAGAAAGACGCAGAGACAGAAACAGAAAGAGAAAGACACAGAGATAGATGCAGAAAGAGAAAGACGCAGAGACAGAAACAGAAAGAGAAAGACGCAGAGACAGAAACAGAAAGAGAAAGACACATAGACAGATACAGAAAGAGAAAGACACAGAGACAGATACAGAAAGAGAAAGACACAGAGATAGAAACAGAAAGAGAAAGACGCAGAGATAGATACAGAAAGAGAAAGAGAAAGACACAGAGACAGAAACAGAAAGAGAAAGACGCAGAGATAGATACAGAAAGAGAAAGAGAAAGACACAGAGACAGAAACAGAAAGAGAAAGACACAGAGATAGAAAGAGAAAGAGAAAGACACAGATAGATAGCGGTAGGTAGGTAGAGAGCGCGCGTGTGTGCGAGAGAGAGCACCGCACAGGGGCTATGCACAGGACCTGGCAGCTTGGCAGGGATCCAGCAAGCACCATTTCAGCCCCCGCTCTCTTCCCCGATTTATTCCCCTCTGCTTATCCTGTCCTTTCTCTCTCCCCTTCTTCCCATCTATCCATTTATCTTTCGACCTGTCTGTCTATTTATCTATTTATCGACCTATTTGTCTATTCTTCTGATAAGCTATCTATCTATCTATCTATTGACTTAGCCAGTCATCTGTCTATTCATTTATCGATCTATTGACTTATCCAGGCAACAGTCTATTCATTTATCTATCTATCCATCTTTTTATTACTCCCTTTCCATTCTTCTTCTTCTGTCCTTTTCTCTTCATCTTTCTCTTTCTCTCCTCATTCTTCTTGATCTTTTTCTCGTCTCATTTTTCTTCCCTTTCTCTCTGTCTCTCGTTTCTTGCCTCCTTCTCCCTTCTATTTTCTCTTCCCCTCCATCCCTCTCTTCTTTTCTTTCTCTGTTTTTACTCATACACTCTTCCCCCCCCCCCCTCGCAGAGTCTTTTCTTTCTCCCCCCCCCCCCAATTCTCTTCTTATCCTCTCCATCCCTCTCTCCTTTTCCTTCTAGATTTCTTGTTATTCATACTCATTCCCCCTCCTCCTATTCTCCTCTTCCCTCTCTTTCTCTTCCCCCTTTACTTCCCTCCCTCCCACTCCCTTTCGTTTCCCCTCCATCCCTCTCTCTTTTTTTCCCCTCACACTCCTCATTCCTCTTTCTTTCCTTTCATTCTGACTTTCTCCTTCACTCCCCCCACACCTCTACGTCCCTCTCCTCTTCATTCCCCTCCATCCCTCTCTCTTTTTCTTTCTCTCCCTATGTTTTACTCATACATTATCCTCCCCCCTCCCATTCTGTTTTCTCTCTATCTCCTTTACCCCAATACTCCTCTTGTTTCTCCTCCATCCCTCTCTCCTTCACACTCTGTTTTTTCCCCTCCTACACTGTTGTTTTTTTTTTCTCTCTCTTTGCCATTCTTTCTTTCGTCTTCCTTCACTCCTCACTCCTCCATCCCGCTCTCATTTTCTCATTTTTTGTCTCTTTTTCTCCCTCCCGTTCTTCTCTTCCTTTTCCTACACTTTCCTTTCTTTCCCCTACCCCTCTTCACCCCTCCCTTGACATACACCTCTTCTTTGCCCTCCAACCCCCTCCCCTTCCCCCTCGAACTTCTCTCCCCTTCCCCCTCGAACTTCTCTCCTTCCCCTCGGACCCCCCATTCCCTCGAACCCCCTCCCCCATTCCCTCGAACCCCCTCCCCTTCCCCTCCAACCCCTCTCCTCTCCCCCATTCCCTCGAACCCCCTCCCCTTCCCCCTC
>BOPN01000200.1:361287-363582 GCA_017312705.2 Penaeus japonicus
AGGGATTGTAGAGAGATACGGGGAGAGGAGAAGAAGAACAGAGGGGAGAGGGGGGTGAAGTAGAGAGTGGAAAAGGAGGGAGGGAGAGGGTTTGGGGAAAGGAGGAGAGTTTCCAGATTTGTTTATATATATTGGAATGATATTTTATCTGCTAATAGCAGGGCGGATGTAATAAAATGGAGTGAGGTACAATGTCCGCTCCCCCCCCTCTCTCCCCTCCCCCTATTTCTCTTTCTCTCTCTCTCTCTCTCTCTCTCTCTCTCTCTCTCTCTCACTCTCTCTCTCTCTCTCTCTCTCTCACTCTCTCTCTCTCTCTCTCCCTGTCCCCCTCCGCCTCCCTCTTCATCTTCATCTTCCTCTCCCTTTCCTTCTCCCTCTTCTTCATTCTCAATCTCACTCTAACCCTCACCCCTCTCTCTCCTTCTCCCTATTTCTCTCCATCACCCTAACCCTCTTCTTCTCTTTTTCTCTCTCTCTTTCTCCCTCACCCTCTCCTTCTCTTTTTCCTTCACCCCCTCCTTCTCTTTCTCTCTCTCTCTTTCTCCCTCACCCTCTCCTTCTCTTTCTCCTTCACCCTCTCCTTCTCTTTCTCTCTCCCTTTCTCCCTTACCCTCTCCTTCGCTTTTTCTCTCTCTTTCTCCCTCACCCTCTCCTTCTTCCTCCTCCATCTCCCCTTTTCCTTCTCTCTTTCTCCCCCTTCGCTTCCCATCTCCCTCCACACATATACACACATATCCCCTCCCCCCCCTCCCACCCACACACAGAACACCTCATCACTGCAGTAGTCATTACAGGCGCAGTAATAATGGGAGCTGGCGATAAACAAAGGCTGAATTTCGTTTAAAGGGAAAAGGATTCAAAACATGAGAGAGAGAGAGGGGGGGGGAGGGGGGGAAGAGAGAGAGAAAGAGAGAGAGCAGAGAGATAGAAAGAGAGAGAGAAAGAGAGAGAGAGAGCGTCAAAGGCTCAAAAAAGCTTTCCATTTGATCCGAGCATTATCTATGCACCATCTCGTTATCAACCCATCTTTGGCATCGATTATTACTGCCCACTATCATTCCCATCTTTTGTTGCCTTATCTCCCATCCCCAACTCCCTCTTCCCACTTCTCCCCCCCCCCCTTCCCTTCTGTATATTACTGTCTCTTTTAAATTCCTTTGATCAAATGTTTCACGATTTTATCTCCACCTTCTTCCTTTTCTCTTCGAAGAACAAAGCTTCTTCAGCATCCTTGTTTCATCTCTTATCACGTCTTGTGTCACTCTCATTGTCACTTTCATTCCCCTTCGTCATCAACCGTGCCTGTATGATACGGTCTTGGCGTCACTGTCATTAAACTTTTGTGATCACCATAAGTATCTCTATTATTGTAATCACCATATCTATCGACATTCCATCGTTCTTAACTTCATCCTGTCCCCTTCACCATGACCGATACCATACCATCACAATCCCCGGGATCACAACTAGCATCATCATCACCATCATTACATCCCTATAATAACTACCACCACGACATCAGACGATGGCGATCATCACAACCACTCGACCTATCACATCCCTCTCACTATTCCTGTCACCATAGTGGTACTACCACCACATCCGTCACAATACTCCATTATCAAATCCCATCATCATCGTCACCACCACATCAACCACTACACATCATCATCACCACCATACTATATGCAATCCAAACCCATCACCACCATCCCAATCATCATCATCACCACCAAGTGTCATAATCATCACCATTTGCAACATTATACTCCCAGCACTGCCACCACCGTCAGACCTGGTTAGTCTCTGAATATTGCAACACATCTCTCCCTGCAGTGTTGCTCTTGCTGTTGCATTTGTTCTTGTTGTTGGTTATTGCTACTATTGATGTTGCTGTTTTTTGTTTTGTTTTTTGTTATTGCTGTTATCAATGCTGATTTCTTGATGTTGTTGCTGTTATTGTTTTCGTTTCGTTAAAGTAGAGAAAACCTTTTATGAATATAATTAAAGATAAATAAAGTACTGAATTTCTTCGTATTCATCCTATTTTTTTATCTCTTGTTCCTAATGATAAAGATATAAACAAAGAAGCATTATTTTTTTGTTTTTTTTATCGTGGCTGATTCTTCTGTATAATTTTTTGTTTTTGTTTTTTGTTTTTGTTTCGGCAAAAGCGACTCGAATGACGCTGTATTTGCATCAGTTGTCTTTGTCGGAGTTCGTTTGCTTTTGTTTTCATTGTTGGTATTAAGGCCAACACCTGGTTTGGAGACAGTAATGGAAATTGATGCTTGG
>BOPN01000200.1:371287-376287 GCA_017312705.2 Penaeus japonicus
GAAATGGTTTTCATAATAGTAGTATAAGTAGTAGTAATAGTAGTAGTAGTTGTTGTAATAGTAATAATAATGATATTAATAGTAATAGTAATAGCAATAGCACCAGCAGTAGTAGCACCAGCAGTAAAGACGAAAAGAGCAATAAAACAACAAAAAATAATTACCTTCCCCATAATAAGCCCCATCACCATGAGGACGACTTAAAGAAAACACGAGAATTCCACAGGCAGACAAAAGCACTGGCGACAACAGTATCAAGCACCGGTCGTAACAGAGATCAGAATCATAACAGAAATCCCTCGCAATGACGCTGACAAAACGCACTAATCCGCTCTTCATTACAAGCGGCGGCAGCAACGCCACATAAACGCTCAAAACATTTCCCAGTAATGTCACACAAATACCACATCCCAGCGTACTAAATAATCCATGCAGGCGCCGTGGGGGTTTTCGGCCCAAGAAAGCGTGGGGATTCCTTTTACGGCTTTGAACTTCTTCCTTAGACTTTGGCTGTGTCTCTTTTTTCCCTTTCGTTGTTTTCTGTTTCATAGACTTTATAGTCTATCTCTCTCTCTCTTTCTGTTTTTTCTATTGTTATTTCTCGTCTGTCTGACTGCTTTGCTCTTTCATGTCTGTTTACATTTCTCTCTTTTTTCTCTTATTGTATGTCTGTCGTATACTCTCTCTCTCTCTCTCTCTCTCTCTCTCTCTCTCTCTCTCTCTCTTCCCCTACCTATCTCTCCTACTCTCTCCTCCCTTCCGTATCTCCTTCTCTTCCCTCCCCTTCCGTTTCTCCTCAACCCTTCTCTCTCTCCCTTCCCCTTCCCTCTTTCTCTTACCATATCTGTCTGCCGTATAGTACATATTTTTTGCCGAATTATTATTCAACCAACGACCGCCTGCGGCCAACGAAGAGCTCTTGTATTGGAATTCTAAATGTGACAGAAAAGTCATTCGTAGTAACACTGTTCCACTCTCAGTCCGCAGTGGCTCTGCTGTTAAAAGCCAAATTGTAATACGATATTTGGGTCATTCAGGGTACACACGCACAGAGCTTTCTTTGGCTCTCTTTCGCCGCCGGTTTCTCTCGAATGGTTGTTTCTGGAACTACAATTGTCTCAGAAAGGTGAAAATTGATATTAAAAAACGGAAGTAAAGGATAAATTATGCGTTGCAACGAGCTGTACAAGCAGAAGACCAATACCACTGGCAAAAGACAAGACACGGGAAGGTTGGCACCCCTGGGCGGTGATAACTCCAGGGTTCCCACAGTAACAGCCTTCGAACACGATCTTCTCTAGTTCCGTGCATGTGTGTGGGAATCCTGGCATTGTCTCCTTGTGGACAGAGCTGGCATTCGCCCTCCTTGGAGTGCATACTATGATGAGATGAATAAACAACAGAATCCTCTAAAGAATCACGGGAATAGATTAGAATCCGCGACGTCCGTGCTGCCAATTCTGGAGCGGGGCGGATTGAAATGTTTGTCCAACAAATACCAGTCTTCCAGCGTGGAATCCCGTGTTTATGTTTACTTTACGATGTCGTTTCTCACCAGCTCAGAGTGTCATCCTCATGCATACATCATGCGAGATTTATTTTCGAAATTTCCCGGCAATAACAGGACAATGAAGTAATCGAGGGATTTATAAACATTGTGAACGATTTAGCTTTCGACAATATGCGTGAGGGAGTTTCTGGTATTGCGATAATTCCATCTAATTCCACCCTCCTGGCGGCGTCGTGTCAAGTGGAAGGAGTGGAACATGAACCTCTTCCATCATCAGGTTTTCTTTGTTTTTTTTTTTTATGATACTTCACAAGGTATTCGTCCCCCCCCCCACCACCACACACACACACATACCATCCGCGTCGAGACATAGCAAGGTAAAATCAGCCCCCCCACAACTTAACCTAACCTAGCTTAGCTTAACTTAACTTACCTGAACTTCAACCAGGGATGCGTTGTGTGTGGGAAGGGAGGGAGGGAAGGGGGGGTCACGTTGGAATTTGGAAGTTGGAAGTTTTCATCTGAGGGGGTTTTGTGTCGCCCCTATATAATTTCTAAACTACACCAACAGAAGAAAATATACATCTACACGGAATCGTAAAAAAAAAATAAAAATAAAATAAAACATACTGATCTATGAACATGTATCGGTATAGTGTGCTGTATACATCCACATCATTTTATTTACATATCGGACGATCTAATAGCAACGACCTCCCAGTCTGCTTAGCTGTTTTCTAAATGCTTCAGTCTAGTTTCACTTGCCCAGGGTCGCCTCCCCTTATCCATGTTTTCAGTTATCTTTTAATGTTATCTCTCCCCTTTATCCTCAGCCACTCCCTCTTATCTCTCCCCTTCTGTCAGTTGTGCACTTTACTTGCACATGCATGCATAAATGGAGTCTGTCTTTATCAGAGTAATGGCGACGGGGTGTGCATGTGGTTTAATACACTCGTCTCTCTCTCTCTCTCTCTCTCTCTCTCTCTCTCTCTCTCTCTCTCTCTCTCTCTCTCTCTCTCTCTCTCTCTCTCTCTCTCTCTCTCTCTCTCTCTCTCTCTCTCTCTCTCTCTCTCTCTCTCTCTCTCTCTCTCTCTCTCTCTCTCTCTCTCTCTCTCTCTCTCTCTCTCTCTCTCTCTCTCTCTCTCTCTCTCTCTCTCTCTCTCTCTCTCTCTCTCTCTCTCTCTCTCTCTCTCTCTCTCTCTCTTGTCTCTCTCTCTCCCTCTCTCTCTCTCTCTCTCTCTCTCTCTCTCTCTCTCTCTCCCCCCTTTTCTCTTTTCTCTCTCTCTCTCTCTCTCTCTCTCTCTCTCTCTCTCTCTCTCTCTCTCTCTCTCTCTCTCTCTCTCTCTCTCTCTCTCTCTCTCTCTCTCTCTCTCTCTCTCTCTCTCTCTCTCTCTCTCTTTTCTTTCACTTCCTCTTTTCCTCTCCCTCGCTTTATTGTGTGCGTTTATCTACCCGAAGAATATGGCAGTGTAAAGCATCGACCTTCAATCGCTCATCTTCGGGGAAAAAGGGCCATTTCAGAAAGGCTCTACACCGGAACCCGCGGCAGCCGACGAGCCGTTGCATTCGGGGACCAATGACAACCGCCGTTCCTAACATCCATCCAATCAGAGCGGACATTGGAACCCCAACCGACACACGGAGCCCGGATTGGCAGTGCGGCCGACTCGAATGACCAATCACACACTGGGATATCCAAAAGTAGACTTGACCAGCAAGCGAAAGAGGGTGGGCGTTACATGTCACATGCTGTGCCTCGTAACAGCCTCTGCTGTCACCGCTCCACTCAGCAATAAGTTCTAAGCGACAGCATCAGGTGTTCCGCCGATATTCAATAATACGAGTCTGGCCCTGGCTTATGCAGGTCCGATTTTCGCAGCTATGGGTTGGGGTGCGCCGAAGAGACACTGATAGAGATAGACTTGGAGTGTATAGGAATTGGATTCTGCCTTGCCCCTTTCTCTATGTCTGTATGTGTGTATACATGTAAGCATATTCGTGTAAGTGTATCTGACCACGCGCAAATATGTGGATTTGAGTGTTCGGGGTGTATGTGTAAGTATGAATTCGTAGTAAGAAACATTAATCCACGGCTTTTTTCTGATCCGTATCCCACGTAGGCGTTGCGAGGGACCGAAAGTGTACCTCCTCAACGCGAAAATATGGCTTTAATGATCGTACGTTTCTCGTCTTTATGACCTTGTGCGAATTCCTTGACTCGGAGCTACTGTTCCATCAATACCTGTTGCCGTGTTCAGTCATTGATAATACTGTTGTTGTTGTTTTGTCCGTTTTTATATTATGCTCTTATTCGAATTTGTATTCGATGATCGGGCTATATGTTAAATATGTCAACAGCCACGCAAAAGCAATTACCCGAAATGCTACAAATTAAGCATGATAGATACCCCTAAATATGTCACCAGTGTTGACATATCAAACGTTGTTGCTACGCGAATGGCTATACACACAAAATAACATTTCTAACAACATCGATACATCTAGCTACCTGTGAGCGTGTATTCCGTCCACGGTGACATATAATAGCGCCGATAAAGCTTACGTTCATGACTAAGATTATATGTCTCAAGTGCTGTCGTTATGGGCGTATCTGACCGGTTAACGACCTTCCGCGGGCGTTGATTCCGCCAGACGATACTCTTCAGGAGGGAATTTCGGAGCTCTTCTTGACTATCTTCTCACATGGGGTTTTCCCTTTTTCCTCTCTCACTTTTTCTCTTTCTTTATTAATATATATGCCTCCCCCTCCCGCCTTCTCTATCTTCCCCTTTCTTTGTCTCTCTCTCTCTCTCTCTCTCTCTCTCTCTCTCTCTCTCTCTCTCTCTCTCTCTCTCTCTCTCTCTCTCTCTCTCTCTCTCTCTCTCTCTCTTCCCTTCTCTTTCTTTCTCTCTCTTCAAAACAATCAAATACAAAGAATAAAACAAGCACAATATGTGTGCAAATAAACACATCTCACCAATCAAATAAACAAACAAATAAACTAAAACTCCCTTCATTAAAAACTCTATTTCAAAGGAGAGGAAAAAGAGAAGCAGAGAGAAAAGATTCTCTTACTTGAGGTCCGTCAGACTCCCAACCCTTCCTTCCCCCAGCTGCATTCCCCCTTCTTCCCCATTCTGCCCCTCTGCTCTATTCCCCTCACTGACCCCCCTCCCCCCTTTCCCAATCCCCTAACTGGCCGTTTCCCCCTATGTTACATTCCACTCTCTTCCCCTACCCCTATTCCCCCTACCTAATCCCCTCCCCCACCCCCTTCCCTTGCCCAATCCTCTCTGTGCCCCCTCCATCCCTCCCCTATTTCCCCTAACCGCTCCCCCCCCTCGGCTCCTTCCACCCCTCCCCTGTTCCCCTTAACCGCTCCCCCTCCCTCATCCCCCCCTCCCCCCCCTCCCCTCCTTCCAGTCCATCTCTACGGGCCTTGAGGATTAGACATCAAATTTGAGGAAAAGCCTTACGATCTCGGAAGCTT
>BOPN01000200.1:380748-383248 GCA_017312705.2 Penaeus japonicus
CACACACACACACACACACACACACACACACACACACACACACACACACATACACACACACACACACACACACACACACACACACACACACACACACACAAACACACGTCGAGTCCCTAATCTTTCAACAGGAACGCGACCCAAAGGCTACACACTGTTCACAAGACAGTTCATCAACCGTGAACAGAACCGGAGATCATTCCCTGTGAAGATTAATAGCTTCTTTTAGTTCGTGTTCCTTTCAGCTCCCGGTACTATGGCATTCTCTTCCCTCTGCTTCTAGGAAATATATATATCTTTTTTTTCTGAATACGTCCAAATAGGTTTTGTACATAAGGCAGAGATGCTTTTCTTTATTTTCTTTTCTTCTTCCTTTTTCTTTTCTCGTGAAATAGGACACGCTGTCTTCCTGTTCTTTCTTTAAGTTGACAGAGCTTTTCTGACTCAATACACACATGCGATACAGTCACAAAACCACCCCCTCGCACAAGCACGTAAGCACACACGCACGCAGATATACATACGAACACCCACCCCACCACACACACACAAAGACAAACAAACATACATAACCCGTTACCATCAACAACCTAAATTTGAACATATAAATAACAAAATGAAAAAAATAAATAACCCATGATATGAAAAACAAAAACAAAAACAAACAAACAAACAAACAAAAGAACATCCTACTCTCCCTTTAGAGTGAGAAACACTCAGGAATTTAATCCCTTGACATAGAAAAAAATATATATATATTGAAAATACCAACTAGTATATTTGTTCTCTTGCTAAAAGGTTCCCCTGTTTATGGCGCCTCCACTCTGTGCGGGCGCATCTCTCGGAGTAGAACGAGATGCGTGTTGTTTTTGTTTGTTTCTGATGCTGTTGCTCTTGCATATCTCTGTATGTTGTTTTTGCTATCACTGTTGCTGTTGTTGTTGATATTTTTTAAGATCCTTTGTTTGTCATTATTTTGATTATCGTTGTTAGTTTTATCATATTTTTTTTTATCATTACTACTACTGCTATTATTATTGTTATCCTTATTTTTATTATCGTCATTATTGTTCTTGTTATATGGATTGCAATCATCATTTTAATTATCATCATCATCGCCATTCATTATCCAAGTATCCTTATGAACAATATCATCAACACCCTTTTTCACTGTACGCGACCCACACACACACAGATAGTCTACCAGTAACAACAAATCTATAAATCTAGTGAAACGGTTGAAAAAAAAAAAGATCCCATAGCTTTCCTACAACAAAAAAGATACTTTCTTTAACAACATCCGGGTCATAATTGGGTTCAGTTTTATACGACGCACATAGTTTGGTCTTGGGGAATAAGTGGCTGTGTGGGGAGGTCTTCTTTAGGGTCTTCTTTAGGGTATTCTTTAGGGTCTTTTTCTGGTCTTTTCTCCATTTTTTTTTTTTTTTTTTTTTTTTTTGCCGATGGTAACGTGTGTACTTTTATGTCTGTGCTCATAGATGCTTTACACCGAACGCACATGAACGGAGAGCTACATCGACGAAAAGAGAGACACAAGTATACAAATATACACTTGTCTGTCTGCCTCTCTTTCATGCTCCTCTTATCTTCCTCTTTCTCACCATATCCCTCTTCTTCTCCCTTCGCCCCTTCTCCCCCTCCCTTTCTCCATTACCTCTCCTTTCCAAGTATCTTCCTCCCTCATTCTTTCCCTCTCCCTCTCCATTCTCCCTTTCTCCCCCTTCCTCTCCCTCTCTTTATTCCTCCCCTCTCCTTCTCCCTACACTTCTTTCCCTTCCTCTCCCTCTCCCTCTCCTTTTGCCTCCCCCTCTCTACATTTCCTTTTCACCCCTTCCTCTCCCTCTCCTTTTCCTCCTCACCTTCTCCCTCTATTTCTCTTTCTTCTTATTACTCTCCTCCCTCCCCTTCCCCATCCCCCTCCACTTCTCTTTCTCCCTCCCCATTTCCCTCTCCTTTCCCATCTTCCTCTCCCTCTCCCCTTCTCCCTCCCCATCCCCCTCTTCCTCTCCCTCTCCCCATCCCCCTCTCCTTCCCCATCTTCCTCTCCCTCTCCCCATCCCCCTCTCCTTCCCCACCTCCCTCTCCCTCTCCCCATCCCCCTCTCCTTCCCCACCTCCCTCTCCCTCTCCCTCAACCTACACCTTGAACCACCTCCTCCAACGGCGATATCGAACCCACCCCCTCAGGAGTTCTCCCCTCGCCTCGCCTCGCCCTCGACAGCTCAACCTCCGAGCTCTTTGATGTTCCCTAATAGTTGCTAACGCAGGTCCGGCTCTTATCGCTTCTAGATGAGGCTGATAACACTGCTCTCTTGGAGCCTGTCACGTCCTTGCGAGACTGAGGTTAATTCATGATTAGGTCCGGGGTATAAAAAGGAAATTCTAAAAAAAGGGGTGAAGAAAAAGGAAAAAAATGTTCACCTATTTCATTTCTTTCTCTCAGTATTATATATATATTTTTTTTTCTTGGGAATTCAAAT
>BOPN01000200.1:400748-403248 GCA_017312705.2 Penaeus japonicus
TTATTCAGTCTCATTTATACCTTTTTTCTGCATTTGTCATAATGAACTCTTTTCATATACACGTGTCTGTTTGTTTGTTTGTTTGTTTGTTTTTTAGTCCTATGTGTGTATTTTTCAACATTATGTGTTCTCTTCCTTTTCTCCTCTTCTTCTTCTTTCTTGATGTCCTCCCCTGCCTTTCATTCTCTCTCTCTCTCTCTCTCTCTCTCTCTCTCTCTCTCTCTCTCTCTCTCTCTCTCTCTCTCTCTCTCTCTCTCTCTCTCTCTCTCTCTCTCTCTCCCTCCCTCAGAACAAATTCCATTGTTTGCACATCCAGCTTTTGTGAATAAATATGACACGGACGTTCAATGTTGCCTGTTCTATTTTGATAACAGGCTCAGGCAAGCATGCATTCATTTCACGCTAGAATACAAAGAATTTAAAAAATAAAGAAAAGAAATGGAATAATGAGAAAATGCCTGGAGCTGAAAATTCGCATTGGAGTGAACACAAGAGAGAGAGAGAGAGAGAGAGAGAGAGAGAGAGAGAGAGAGAGAGAGAGAGAGAGAGAGAGAGAGAGAGAGAGAGAGAGAGAGAGAGAGAGAGAGAGAGAGAGAGAAGAGAGAAAGAAAGAAAAAGATTGTGTGTCCGTGTATCTCTGTGTGTTTATCAGAGTGCGAACACATGCATGCAGGTAAGTTCACATGTATCTATGTATCTGCATTTGAGCTTATGCTTGCACCTGCCTGAGCCTTTGTCTCCGAATACCTGTGCCTGAATTTGGCTTATGCCTGTGTGCATAAGCGTGTCCGGGAGCTCAATGAGTGGCATTAGTTCGTGTCTCTATATGTGCCACGTTGAGAGCCGGGCATTCGGGCTGGGTAAGGGAGGCAGTTCAGGCCGGCTTCCGCGAATCGCTTCTTGTCGAGTAGTCATGCAAATTAGGTGAAAAGGGGGGGGGGTGTAAGGAGTGGGGGGATGAAAGGGAAGGGGGAGGGGGAGTAGGAAAATAAGAGGGAAGGCCATAGGGAGAGGGAGAAGGAAAGGGAAAGGAGGGGAGAGTAGGAGAGAAAGAGGTAAGGAGGGTGGGAAAGAAAGAGGGAAGGGCAAGGAGAGAGAGAAGGGGAAGGGCGAAAGGGTAGGAGAGGTGTGGGAGGGGAGTGGAAGTGGGAAAGAGAAGGAAAGGAGGACGGGGAGAAAAGATGGAAGGAGAGAGAAGGAGATGAGACATAGGAGAGAGGGTATCAGGAAGGATAAAGGAGGTGGAGGAGAAGGATAAGGAAGAGAGAGATGGAAGCAGAGAGGGAGAGTGTAGGAGAGGAGGGTGAAGAAAGGGGAGAGGAAAGACAAGAAAGAGGAAAGACAAGAAAGAAAAGGAAAAAAAGACGGAGAGGGATGTGGAAAGAAAGGGGTGCAAAAAGGAAGGAAAGGGTTTATGCAGAGAGGAAGAGGGGAAAAGAGTCAAGAGAGAGGGAGAAGGAGGAGAAAGGGAAATGGAAGTAAGAGGGAAACAGCGAAGAAGAATTAAAGCAACAGAAAGAGAAGAACAAAAGAAAATAATTTTATGTTTGTGTGTGCATGTGTCTGCGCGTGCGTGTGTATGTGTATGTGCGTGTGCGTGTGCGTGTGCGTGTGCGTGTGCGTGTGCGTGTGCGTGTGCGTGTGCGTGTGCGTGTGCGTGTGCGTGTGCGTGTGCGTGTGCGTGTGCGAGTGCGTGTGCATGGGCGTGAGCATGGGCGTGTGCGTGCTTTGTTCGTAATGGAGCCAAGAACAAGTCTTTGATATTTTTTCTTCCCTTTGTCTTGAGCGTCACTAACTCGCGTGTGTACGAGAGGAAAGGAATGTTTGCATGCAGAGTTCATGAGTCATCATTACCCTCTCCTCCTCCTCCTCCTTCTTCTTCTTTTTTTCTTCTTCTTCTCCTCCTTCTTCTTCTTTTTCTTCTTCTTCTCCTCCTTCTTCTTTTTTTCTTCTTCTTCTCCTCCTTCTTCTTTTCTTCTTCTTCTTCTTCACCCCCTTCTCCTCCTCCTTCTTCTTTTTCTTCTTCTTCTCCTCCTTCTTCTTTTCTTCTTCTTCTTCTTCACCCCCTTCTCCTTCTCCTTCTTCTTTTTCTTCTTCTTCTCCTCCTTCTTCTTTTTTTCTTCTTCTTCTTCACCCAATCCTCCTCCTCCTTCTTCTTTTTCTTCTTCTTCTCCTCCTTCTTCTTTTCTTCTTCTTCTTCTTCTTCACCCCCTTCTCCTTCTCCTTCTCCTTCTTCTCTTCCTCCACCTCATCCTCCCACTTCCACTTGTGTTTTCTTCCCTTCTCCTTTATCTCCAAAATATTCATACACCCCCCCGCCCCCACCCCCCACCCCACACACACACACCTTAATTAATTTCGTTTTCTCTCTCTTTTTCTTACACTTTCCTCTTCCTCATTTCTTGCTTTCTTGCAATGCACGGGGTACGGGAAATGAACAAGGGAGGGTTTGCTTGCATGCATAACTGACAAAATGGCTTTCAGAAACAGATATTGCTCC
>BOPN01000200.1:408248-415748 GCA_017312705.2 Penaeus japonicus
TATATACACAGAGGCGTATCTACAGAAGGAAGAGGAGGAGGGCGGCCAGTTAAGACCTTGCTCCCCCCGTCTCCCGTGTGTCTACAAGCTGCTCGAATAACTAAGACAATCAACAGAGAACCAATGGAATGACTTGAGCTTACTAAGCCAAACAGAACATCATCACCTCTCTTGTAAATATTTTCAAAGTTTTGGACATGTCTTCCCCCATGCCTCTCCTTCGCCCTCTGCTCTCCCCATGGAAATATTTTCCAAATCCTTCATGGGTCATGAAAGATATATAGATAGATAGAGATGGAGAGATAGAGAGACAGAGATAGAGAGAAAAGGATAAAAAGAGAGATAAGGATAGATAGATAGATAGATAGATAGATAGAGAGAGAGCGAGACAGAGAGAACGAGAGAGAGAGAGAGAGAGAGAGAGAGAGAGAGAGAGAGAGAGAGAGAGAGAGAGAGAGAGAGAGAGAGAGAGAGAGAGAGAGAGAGAGAGAGAGAGAGAGCAGACAGATAGACAGACAGACAGAAAGAGACAGGTAGATAGACAGATAGAAAGAGACAGACAGACAGACTGCGGCAAACAGACAGAGACAAGAACAAAACAGAAAGAAAGATATAAGCAAAAAGACAGAAAAGAGACAGTAAAAGGCAAACATACAGAGACAAACAGACAGACAAACAAAGGCAAACAGAAAGACAGAAACAGCCAGACAGACAGACAAACAAAGGCAAACAGAAAGACAGAAACAGACAGACAGACAGACAAACAAAGGCAAACAGAAAGACAGACAGACAAACAAAGGCAAACAGACAAACAGAAGGAGCAAACAGACAGACAGTTGCAAACAGACGGACAAACAGTCAGAAAGAGACCGACAGGCAGAGACAGAACTGGAAGACAGGAGAAAAACAAAAACCGCCCACGAGGACGAAGGGAAAAGGCGACGCAGAGTAGACAGAGAGAGAAACGGGGCGCAGGGAGGCGGGAGGCGAAGGGAAAAGGCGAGGTGAGTGATGGTGATGGTTAGGAGAAAGCGGGAGGAGTGGGGTGGTGGGGGGAATGGGAGGAGTGGGGTGGTGGGGGGAGTGGGGTGGTGGGGGGAGTGGGAGGAGTGGGAGGGGGGATGGTAGAGGGGAGAGGTTTTGTAAGGGGAGGGAATGGGGGAGGAGGAGGGGAGAGGTGTTGTAGGGGAAGAGGGAAGGGGCTGGCTAGGGGTTGATAAGGGAAAAGGATAAAGGGAAGGGGGAAGGGGGAAGGGGCAGGAGGAGGATGGACGAGCACTGACAGAGGGAGAGAAAGAGGAGAGGGAGAGAGAGAGGCGATGGAAGCGTGGGTGGTGATGGAGTAGACGGAGGAAAAAAAGGGAAAAAAGGGAAAAATGGAAGGGAGGATGCAGAAGATAGAAAGGATGAGTAAGTGAGTTAGATGGAGCATGATGAGTATATGGAAGTGACGTCGGGAATAACAAGGGGGGGGTGGTGATCGAGTGGTATGGAGAAAGAGAGAGAGAGAGAGAGAGAGAGAGAGAGAGAGAGAGAGAGAGAGAGAGAGAGAGAGAGAGAGAGAGAGAGAGAGAGAGAGAGAGAGAGAGAGAGAGAGAGAGAGAGAGAAAAGAAAGGGAAAGAGAGAGAGAGAGAGAAAAGAGGGAAAGAGAGAGAAAGAGAGGCAAAAGAAGAGAATGAAAAGAAAAAAAAGAAGAGAGAGAGAGAGAGAGAGAAAGAAGGAAGAAAAGACCAACATTGAAACTACAAAACAAAGACAATATCTGAAACTGGATCACGAAAAGTGAAACGAAAAGAAAACACAAGAGCATAAAAGCACCAAAAACTAATCTCACGGCATACAACATCCGTTTCGGTAAATTCGTAAATCGACCAGACAGCACAGCACTTGAGGCAAGTGTCGATAAATGTAGCATGAAACCCGCTGGTCCCAAAATAAAATCTTTATCAGATGCGATCATCTCTGTACGATTCTCTCCTTTTATTTGTTCGTTTGTTTTGTAAACGTCTTGTTCTTTTTTTTTTTCTTTTTTCTTTTCTTTATTATTATTATATTTTCCTTTTCTTTTTTCTTTGGAAGGGGAAGTGTGTATGTCTGTTTATTTTGCGGTGTTATTTTCTTGATCCCATTTCCGCTGCGAGGAAATGGGCGATTCAGAGGGATAAAAAATCGTACACGACGTAATGTGGGGAGGGGGGATGTGGAGAAGTGGGGGGGGGGAGTAAGATGCTCCCATTCACACATGGATGCAGACTGTCATGAGACAATCATGCGAATGCATATAGATAAACATGCGTATGTGCAATTCAGACAAATAGTATACATGAGTATACACATAAACAACAGACATATAAAACTATCATATAAAGCCCACATAAATACCCTCCCACCTCCACTCTCACCCCCGTCCCCGCCCATACACAAGGCCAGCGACCATCATATCACCCCTAGAACACCCCCACCCCCCTCCTACAGATATGCACCCCAATGCAGATCCCATCAGCACACGATGAAATGCGACCTTCCGCTTGCCATAGACTTGCAAACATAGTGTCGTGGGCGGAGAGTGGCTGGAGTGTTCTCTCTCTCTCTCTCTCTCTCTCTCTCTCTCTCTCTCTCTCTCTCTCTCTCTCTCTCTCACTCTCTCTCTCTCTCTCTCTCTCTCTCTCTCTCTCTCTCTCTCCCTCTCTTTCTCATTCTCTCTCTCTCTCTCTCTCTCTCTCTCTCTCTCTCTCTCTCTCTCTCTCTCTCTCTCTCTCTCTCTCTCTCTCTCTCTCTCTCCTCTCCTCCCCCTCTCCCTCTCTTTCTCTCTCGCATCTCCTCTCGGAAAAGTTAGCTTAGTCCTCCCAGATAAGGGTAAAGCTGGATGTCATACCGGGCATTACGAGTGTTTTAGTGTTCTCGTAATCTTCGTGGGAGGGACGGAGAGGGGATGGGGTGGGGGGAAGGGAGAGAGAGATAGGATAGAGAGTAGGGGAGAGGAAGAGGAAGAGGAAGAACGAGACCGAGAACGAGAAATAGACGTAGATGTAGACGAAGAAGAAAAACAACGACGACAACAACAAATCTGGAGAAAGAAGAAGTTTTTTTTGGAGGAGATAAATGAGGAAGAGAGAGAAAGACGGAGAGACGGACGGAGGGGAAATAAACGAGAGCTGATCACCTGCCGAGGAGAGAGGTGAAAACACACTTGCATCCTACAGGCCACGCAACATGTATCTTCCTCGACGCGGAGGGGCTATGGAAAGGGCGAGGGGATAAAGCGGTAGGGGAAGAGAGAGAGAAAGAAAGGAGAGGGAGGAATGAGAGAGAAAGGGAGAGGGTGGAATGAGAGAGAAAGGGAGAGGGCGGGGATAGAGAGGAAGAGAGAGAGAGGGATTATTGAAAGAAAGAAAGGGTGAGGAAAGAGAGAGAGTGAAAGAGAGAGGGAGAGGGAGGAATGAGAGAGAAAGGGAGAGGGTGGGGATAGAGAGGAAGAGAGAGAGAGGGATTATTGAAAGAAAGAAAGGGTGAGGAAGGAGAGAGAGTGAAAGAGAGAGGGAGAGGGAGGAATGAGAGAGAAAGGGAGAGGGTGGGGATAGAGAGGAAGAGAGAGAGAGGGAGGAATGAGAGAGAAAGGGAGAGGGTGGGGATAGAGAGGAAGAGAGAGAGAGGGATTATTGAAAGAAAGAAAGGGTGAGGAAGGAGAGAGAGTGAAAGAGAGAGGGACCGGGAGGTAAAGAGGGAGAGAAAGAAAGAAAAGAGAGAGGGAGAGCAAGGGAAGGGGAGAAGGGGGAGAAAGCGGGAAAGAGGAGGAAAGACAGAGAAGAGAAGGGGGAGAAAGAGGGAAAGAGGAGGAAAGACAGAGAAGAGAAGGAACGGGAGGGGGTGAAGAAAGATGAAGGGGGAAAGAGGAAGGAAGGAGAGAAAAAAGGAGGAAGAAAAGAGAGAAAGAGGCTCGTAAGCAAGGAGGTGGGCTTGGCTTGTTTCCGAGAGCCAGTAAGAACGACGGATCCAGAGACGAGAGATAACAACGCAGGGAATAACAACAAGGTTATTTTGCGTAATCATCCCTTGGTGTGGGCTAGGAGGGGAGCGGGGGCGAGCTAAACACCACCGTGTTGCTCTCGAACCTACAATAAAGAGCCGAATTTCAAGCGCAAGATTGAGGCGAGAAATGCGAGAATGTTTGATGTTTAGTGATAGAGTTATGAAGGCGGAGGGAAAGACAAAAAGATAGAAACGGGGATAGATAGATAGATAAAGGGTGAGGGGAGAGGTAAGGGAGGGGTGAGGGAGAGGGAAAGGGAAAGAAAGGGGGAAGGGGACTGGGGGAAGGGAGAGGGAAAAAGAGAGGAAAGAGAGAGAGAGAGAGAGAGAGAGAGAGAGAGAGAGAGAGAGAGAGAGAGAGAGAGAGAGAGAGAGAGAGAGAGAGAGAGAGAGAGAGAGAGAGAGAGAGAGAGAGAGAGAGAGAGAGAGAGAGAGAGAGAGAGAGAGAGAGAGAGAGAGAGAGAGAGAGAGAGAGAGAGAGAGAGAAAAGACAGAGCCAGACAGGAACAGAAAGAGATACAAAAAGACAGACACAGAGAGGCAGTCATAAAAAAATAGAGAGAAGAGAGAAATCTCATCGGATACACCAGGCAATTATTGGGTTAGTCTTCCTTTTGATTTTGCCATATGAAACAGCAACGATGATCATACCTATCCAACACCATGTAAGCAGAGATGAACCTAAATGAACGAAAACTCACGAACGGCGGTCCTATATCCTACATAAATGATATACGAATCCTACAAATCCTATGTCAATCATACAAATAATAATCTTACGTGAACAATACAGGCAATACAGCCATTCCGATCCATGAATACTCAAATGCTCAAATGCTCATTCCCGGAGCATTTTGCATTCCGAAACGAAGGACTGACAGAAAGGGAGGTGAGGTCATGTCACCCTCCGACGAGAGGTTAGGTGTGTCTGAATTCGACGTCACCGAATCGAGCCGAATCGGGTGGGAAGCTTTTTCACTTTTTTTTTTTTTTTTTTTGGGGGGGGGGAGGGATGGCTTTGGTTGTTTGGAGGAGGGGGGCGTGCGTAGGGAGCTAAGGAGGTGGGGCGTTCGATGGGGGAGGAGAGAGTATGTAACCACCCCTTAAGCGGGACAAACCATTAACCGCGATAATAAATTTAACCTACATTAGAATACAGTGACTGTCTTTATATATGTATAGTCTGCATGTTTTACCTGATTATTTGCCTACCAACTTGCCTCTCTGTCTGCTGACTCTGCTTCTGCTTGCGTGCTTGTCTGCTGGCTTTGCCTACCTGTCGCTTGCTTATTTCTCTGTCTACCTGTCTGTCTGGTTATTTGTCTTTCTGTCTGTCTGCTTACATAACCCTCTGTCTCCTCATTTGTTTTGTTCGACTGCCTCCTTACTTGCCTTGCTTGACTGCCTGCTTGCTAGGCTGCTTCCCTGCTTGAACTGTGTGCTTTCTTGGCTCTCCGTCTCTCTGCTTGATGACTGCCTCTGCCTGCTCAGCTGTGTCAAGGAGGTTTATCCATGCATATCTTCCTCTTTGGTAATTCCACCATTCATTCATATGAATTCACTTTCCAATTTGCCGTTTGCCGTTCGATCAAACTCATATCAGGCAACAGAATCGGCTAACATTGTAACCACGAAATAATTAAAAATTGCCGGACGGGATTAGAGAGGGGATGAGCTTGGGGAGGAGGGTAGGGAAGGGCAAAGTGTGGGGGGGGGGGGGAAGGGGGGGAATAACAAACACATGACGTCACAGGGTACGTGTTGACGCCTACAACATCGGTTGTCGTTATATCACCGGTCCAGCCGGGCGTGACGTCATTTTGTCCAATGCTGTTGATGTTCGTTCTCGTTCTCTTTCTCTTTCTTTCTCTCTCTCTCTCTCTCTCTCTCTCTCTCTCTCTCTCTCTCTCTCTCTCTCTCTCTCTCTCTCTCTCTCGCTCGCTCTCTCTCTCTCTCTCTCTCTCTCTCTCTCTCTCTCTCTCTCTCTCTCTCTCTCTCTCTCTCTCTCTCTCTCTCTCTCTCTCTCTCTCTCTCTCTCTCTCTCTCTCTCTCTCTCACTCTCTCACTCTCTCTCTCTCTCTCTCTCTCCCTCTCTTTCTTATAGGACTGTGACTTCCCTTCTGCATAGACTATGATAACTCGACCAGGGTTTATTGAGATATGGGTGAATATCATATATGACACAACATCCTGTTGAAATGCAAATATCTTTTCTTGACACTCTGATTACTTCTTTCCCTCACAAGCATAATTGTATTTTGATAATATATATGTGCGTTACATATGCAAGTATGTGATTATGTGATCCTAGGAGCGGACTTATTATGGTGAGGGGGAAATTTGTCTAGCTATATCGGTCTCCTGAAACATAAACACTTAACTCTGTTTGCTTGTGCTTTATACGCTTTTTGTACAGTAAATATTTCAATCTGTTGAATTAGCTCTAAGTTTTTTGTAATAGATATATGAGCCGAAAGAGAGAGAAAGAGAGAGAGCGAGAGAGAGAGAGAGAAAGGGAAAGAGAGTGGGGAGGGGGAGAGAGGAGAGAGAAAGCGAGAGAGAGAGAGAGAGAGAGAGAGAGAGAGAGAGAGAGAGAGAGAGAGAGAGAGAGAGAGAGAGAGAGAGAGAGAGAGAGAGAGAGAGAGAGAGAGAGAGAGAGAGAGAGAGAGAGAGAGAGAGAGAGAGAGAGAGAGAGAGAGAGAGAGAGAGAGAGAGAAAGAGAGATGAACAAAGAGAAGGGAAAACAAAAGAGAGAGAGAAAAAAAGTGAAAAAGGAAGAAGCAAAAAAGATAAAAAGAGAAAGAAAATGAGAGAGAGAGAGAGAGAGAGAGAGAGAGAGAGAGAGAGAGAGAGAGAGAGAGAGAGAGAGAGAGAGAGAGAGAGAGAGAGAGAGAGAGAGAGAGAGAGAGAGAGAGAGAGAGAGAAATGAACAAAGAGAAGAGAAAACAAAAGAGAGAGAGAAAAAAAAGGGAAAAAGGAAGAAGCAAAAAAGATAAAAAAGAGAAAGAAAATGAGAGAGAAAGAGAAATGATGAAGGAAAGACAAACAGAAACACTCGCAATCGGCACATAGGCCTATCCACGCCACAGCCTAAGCACATACCGAGAACAAGGCGAAAATTCCTGCACATACTTGGGAAATAGATGTGTTTGTCTTGTGTTATTATTATTATTACTTTGTATCCATCTACTTCTGTTCATTCATTTCTTTTTTTTTTATTTGCTTTTCTCTTGTTTGCTTCAAGCAGTGTTCTCGCCATGCGCTCTTTTCAAAGGAATTCGCCTGCGTGTGGTGTTGTTGTTGTTGTTCCGAATGTCGTTTTATTTGGGTGGTCTTTTCCTTTGTGTTTTTCTTTCTGCTTTTTCTTTTTTTTTTCTTCTTCTTTTTCATTATTTTTTTTTTTATTAGTTGCCTTTTTATTTTTCTTTGTTCTTTTTTATTCTTTTTTTTTTCTTTTATATTCTCTTTTA
>BOPN01000200.1:443248-445748 GCA_017312705.2 Penaeus japonicus
AGGGTGAGAGGAGGAGGAGGAGTAAGAGGAGGAAGAGAAGGAGAAGGAGGAGGAGGAGGAGGAGGAGGAGGAGGAGGAGGAGAAGGAGGAGGAGGAGAAGGAATAAGAAGAGGAAGAGAAGGAGTAGGAAGAGGAGGAGGAGGAGGAGGAGGAGGAGGAGGAGGAGGAGGAGGAGGAGGAGGAGGAGGAGGAGGAGGACAAGGGGGAGAGAAGGAGGAGGAGGAGGAGGAAGAGGAGGAAGAAAAGGAAGAAAAAAAGAGCAAGAATAACAAGAATAGGGGCTGGAGGAGGAGGACAATGAAGACAAGAATTAGAAAGGAAGAGTAGGAGGAAGGAGGGAAAGAGGATTGCTTTGTGAAAGGTGAAGAGTAGGAGGAAAATGAAAAGTAGAAAGAAGAAGATGAAGAGGAAGAAGAAGACGAAGAAGAAGGAAAAGAAGAGGAAGAAGAAGAAGAGGATGAAAAAAGAAGAAAACGCACGATAAAGAAGGAGAAAGACAAGAAAAAAAAAAGAGGAAAGAAAAATAACAAAATTAAAAAGTAAAAAAAGAAAAGAAAGACATGGAGGAAAGGACGGGAAGGAGAAGAAAATAAAGAAGAAAGAAAGAAAGAAAGAGAGAAAACGATTAGCAGAGACAAGGGGGGAAATCAAGAGCTCTGGGCTGAAGCCACAAGGAGAGCAGGTGGGACGGGAGGCTCTGATCCTTATGCAACCTCTTCCTCACATCGCAAAGGGAGGTGAGGGCGTGAGGGAGGGAGAGAGGGAGAGGGGGAGGGAGAGAGGGAGAGGGGGGATTGCGTGAGGGAGGGATGGAGGAAGATAAGGGAGGAAGGGAGAGGGAGAGGGAGAGGGGGAGAGGGGGGGAGGGAGAGAGGGAGAGGGGGGATTGCGTGAGGGAGGGATGGAGGAAGATAAGGGAGGAAGGGAGAGGGAGGCGTGAAAGAGGGAGGGAGGAAGGGAGAGAGGGAGAGGGGGGATTGCGTGAGGGAGGGATGGAGGAAGATAAGGGAGGAAGGGAGAGGGAGGCGTGAAAGAGGGAGGGAGGGAGGGAGAGGAGGAGGGAGAGAGGGAGAGGGGGGATTGCGTGTGGGAGGGATGGAGGAAGATAAGGGAGGAAGGGAGAGGGAGGCGTGAAAGAGGGAGGGAGGAAGGGAGAGGGGGAGGGAGAGAGGGAGAGGGAGGCGTGAAAGAGGGAGGGAGGAAGGGAGGAAGGAAGGGAGGAAGGGAGGGAGGGAGGAAGGGAGGGAGGGAGGGAGAGGGGGAGGAAGGGAGAGAGGGAGAGGGGGATGAGAAAGGTGCAAGCGTTCCATTATACAGCGCTTCGAGTCAGCAACTTTAACACTGTGTAGAACCGTATGTGCTGACGTTAGTGTGGGTGTTTTTGAACGCGTGTTGTATATATATATATTTGTGTTGTATTGTGCTGTATATGTGTCTGTGTTCAGGTTTTGCTGCGCTGCGTTGAATTGTGAATTGTGTCTCATTATGTTGTGTTCTGATGTGTCCGTCTCTGCGTTTGGGTGTGCTTGCGCGTGGGTATGTGTATACATGTAGATGTAAAAAAGAAAATAGAAGAAGAAAAAAAAAAATCCTGTCCCTGTCCATTTTAAGCGCTCCACCCAACCATTACCCAGCGTGCTACGGAACTATCCGGAAACGAAAATTTAAAACGTACTTATCCTTATCTTAAAAAAAAAAATGTCATAGTCTTAAGCCTTAGAAGGTATGTCTTATCTATGTCACCTCTGTGTCGTCCTTATTCCCAAATCCATTTACGCAGAGCTGAATCTCTCTCGGTTCTGGAGGGGGATATGTGCCTTCTTGCTTTTTGGCCGAATTTCCTCTCTTTAGGTCTGCCTGTGTGTCTGTATATATCGAGTCTGTATTCGTGTGTGCATATGTGTGTGTGTGTGTGTGTGTGTGTGTGTGTGTGTGTGTGTGTGTGTGTGTGTGTGTGTGTGTGTGTGTGTGTGTGTGTGTGTGTGTGTGTGTGTGTGTGTGTGTGTGTCTATTTGTGAGTATTCGAATGTGTGTTGTGTGTATTTGTGAGAGTGTATGTGTGTGTGATAGGTGTATACATAAATACAGGTACATGTTTGTGTGCGTCAGTACATATGTATGTCAAAATGTTTATCACCCCCCCCCCCAAAAAAAAGGGGGGGGGGGATGCTTTTTTTATGTAAATAATGAATGGATACTAACCTAAAGGAAGAAGGAGTGGGCGTGCTAAGGAGCCATAAGATGTGCTTAGCATATTGTCTCTACAGTGTGATAAGCTGGTAATGCTCCGACCTAACACATGAGCCCGGAGGGTAAAGCGGGGATGGGGTGGGGGGGGGGAGGGGAGAATGGGTTGAGGAGTGGCAAAGGGGCAATTTGATGTCGGAAGTATGTGCTGCTGCTGCTGCTGCTGCTGCTCTCTCTCTCTCTGTCTGTCTCTCTCTCTCTCTCTCTCTCTCTCTCTCTCTCTCTCTCTTTCTCTCTCTCTCTCTCTCTCTCT
>BOPN01000200.1:455748-458248 GCA_017312705.2 Penaeus japonicus
GTGAAAATTGCTATTTATTCGTCTTTTGGATTCTGGCAAGTGCAGTTCGCAGAGCGGCGAATAAAGGGGATGGAAATGCAGGAAGAGAGAAAGGGAGAAAAAGGGAGGAAAAAAAGGGAGAACAAGGGAGAGAAAAAAAGAGGAAAAGAGAGAAAAAAGGAGAAAAATTGAGGGAGGGAAAAAGAGAGACTAAGACATATATATATATTTTTTTAATTATGAAAAAAAACGGAAAAAATCCAAAAGGAGCCGAGGCAAAAAGAGCGACGCCCGTCCGCGCAGCCCTCCCCGAGCCGGAGCAAGGGCGCCATCCTCTCCGCGGGCTTGGAAACAGCGTGGATTCAATTCCGCTACGGGAACACGACCAACTTGTCAGGTTAAGCGAATAAACGACCTTCACGTAATGCCTCCCGTTGCGCTCCCCCCCCCCCCACCCGACGTCGCGCCAAACCCAGTCGATTCCGAGTCTGTTGCCTCTGTTGCCGCCGCCACCGCCGCCCCCATAGGTAGAGTTGCCGCCAATTTGACCACCGAAGCTACCGTGAGAACCGCTACCATCACCTCTGACGCTGTCTGTCAGTACCGCTACTACCGCTGCCACCATCACCATCATTACCACCATTACCAGCACTAATATCATCACCATCACCAACATTACCATCGGCATTGCAACAACATCGCCATTACCGCTACTAACACCGCCACTTCCACTACCACCACCGTTACCACCACTGCTACTGCCACTACCACCACCGCTACCACCACCGCCACTTCCACTACCACCACCGCTACTAACACCGCCACTTCCACTACCAACACCGCTACCACCACTGCCACTTCCACCACCACCACTGCTACTGCCACTACCACCACCGCTACCACCATCAGTACCACTTCCGCTAAGACCATTCCCGCCGCACCATGCACACGCCGCCATTTTGTTTGTGAACCCCCTGGACAAGCCATGCAAAGGCGTCACTAAATCGAGGTCCTTGGTCATGCACGCTCGACATCGCCATGAGGAACCCGCAGCTGACATGAAAATGACGAGTATTGACTTTCTCTTCAATGCACTTCCGGCACCGACAGAATGATTGCATGATTGCATATTTTTTTTATTTTATTGCATGGTTCTATTTTCTATTGCATGATTATGTTTGTTTGTTTTTTGCTACATGGTTGTAGTGTTGCACTGTTTTTTTTTTATGATTGTATTTTTATTTGCATGACTTTATCATAATTGGTCGCATGATAGCATTCTTATTGCATGTTATTGCATTGTACTTATGACTCCAAAACAGTATTTTTTCCTATCATGCAATTACTGTCAAAACTCATCGCTTCTCGGTTTCTTGTCATGCAAAAGAGCACTATCATGAACTTCAGGATTGTTTTAGAATGATAGCTTGTGATACTTGTAGCTTCTCTGATCATGATAAACAGGAGTTAATCATAAATAATTGGAATAATTGTACTGGCATCCTGATTACTTCATTATCATCATTATTACCATTACTAGTATTGTTATTACAGTTATCAATATGTAATTATTTTCAATATCATTAATGTGATCATTTCTACATCATATTGATCTTATTGTCATTGTCATTGCTCATATTATTGCGATTATCATAATCAAACTAACATTACTGTTACCCCCCCCCCTCTCTCTCTCTTTCTCTTTCTTTCTCTTTCTCTTTCTCTTTCTCTTTCTCTCTCTCTCTCTCTCTCTCTCTCTCTCTCTCTCTCTCTCTCTCTCTCTCTCTCTCTCTCTCTCTCTCTCTCTCTCTCTCTCTCTCTCTCTCTCTCTCTCTCCTTCTTTCCCTCCTTTCCTCTCTATCCGTAGCTCTTCTTTCCTGTCCTTCCCTTCCCTCTCTCTCTCTCCCTCCCTTTATCCCTCCCTCCCTCTCTACCTCCCTCTATCCTTTGCTCCTTCCCTCCCTCCCTCTTTCCCTCACTCCATCCTTCCCTCCTTCCCTTGCTCCGTTCCCTCCCTCCCTCTTTCCCTCACTCCATCCTTCCCTCCTTTCCTTGCTCCCTTCCTCCTTCTTTCCCTCTTTCTCCCTCCCTTCCTCCTTCTTTCCCTCCCTTCCTCCCTCTTTCCCACTCTTCCTCCCTCCCTTCCTCCTTCTTTCCCTCTTTCTCCCCAACGAAAAAAAAAAAAGAAATATGCTATTTAAACAATTACTCTTAAGACACCATTGATTATCAAGAGTAATTAAGCCAAATAATATCAATAGAAGGAAATAATATACCAAAAAAATACCAATGAGCTGTTGTTTTCATTCACTCTTAAAATTTCACAGCGATATCACTCGGTCACGATAAATTGATATGATTACATAATCTGAATTAATATCAGTTACGAAATGTCGTTACAGCGAAGCGTCTGCAATAGAAAATGCAACGGAGAATTAAAATGATGATGCTAGCGTGTATTCAAAATCTCATGTAATGCTGGGGAACTTTTTATTTTTTCTCCATTAAATCATTCATGAAT
>BOPN01000200.1:470748-473248 GCA_017312705.2 Penaeus japonicus
GAGGGAAGAGATTAAGAAGAAGAGAGGAGTAAGGAGGAGAAATAGGAGGGAGGAGGAGGAGGAGGGGAGGAGGAGGAGGAGGAGGAGGAGGAGGAGGAGGAGGAGGAGGAGGAGGAGGAGGAAAATGAGAAGAGGAAGAAAAAAGAGAAGAAGAGAGGTACGGAGGGGAAAAAGGAGGAGGAAGAGGAGGAGGAGGAAGAAGAACATGAAGAAGAGGATTAAGGAAGAAAAGGAGTAGGAGGAGAAGAGGTAGGAGAAGAAGAACAGGAAGAAGAGGAGTAAGGGTAGAAAGAGAAGGAGGAGGAGAAGAGGAGGAAAGGAGGGAGAAGAAGGAGGAAGAAAAGGAGGAGAAAGAGGAGGAGGAGGAGAAGGAGGAGGAGGAAGAAGAACAGGATGAAGAGGAGTAAGGAGTAGAAAGAGGAGGAGGAGGAGGAGGAGGAGGAGGGAGGAGGAGGAGGAGGAGGAGGAGGAGGGGGAGGAGGAGGAGGGAGGAGGAGGAAAGAAGAGGGTGGGGAGAGGAGAAAGAGGGAGAGGGAGGAAGAACAACAGCAGGGAGAAGAGGAGTAAGAAGTAGAAAGAGGAGAAGGAGGAGGAGGAGGAGGAGGAGGAGGAAGAGAAGTAAGGAGAAGAAGGAGGAGAATAAATAGGAGGAGAAGGAAGAAGGGGATGAGGAGGGGAGGGAGGTGGGGAAGTATACATGGAATGAGAGAAGGGAAAGCTAAAGGGGAGGGGAAGATCGAGGGGGGGTGAGAGAGGGAGGGGGAGATAGAAGGGGTCACGGGAAGAGGAGACAGAAGGAAGTGAGAGGAGGGGACAGAGAGGATGGGGGGGAGGGGGCGAACAGAGGATAAGGATAAGCCAGATTTGCGGAGCAGTGCTACGCCGGGCTTGTATGCAGTGACGCAGGCCCTGCTGTATAGCATCTGCTGACTCGTGAGAAAGATATTGCCAACAGTGTTGACTCGATCTGAGCTTGGTCCTTACCCAACGCAGTGCCAAAAGCTACGTCGGTACCGCCAGGTGACAGTGGAAGCTCACGAGCTTGGGCGGGGCTCGATCTGCCGACCACGGGGATGTGAAGTCGACACGCTACCACTGAGCTAACCAGACGGCTCGGCGAGCAGAGAGATTACAGGACTGCGAGCGATTCCTACAACTGATCATAAATGCCAATGACTGGGATCATTTCCCCCAATATCCAAAGAGCATCTCATTTCGGAATCGAAATCAATCCCATTACAGTACATCATGGACGTTAACAAGCCTGGAGAGAAGGGATCCAAACACACACACACACAAAAAAAAAAAAAAAAAAACGTGAATGGTAAATGCCGGAGGTTGGAAAGCCTCGATAAAAGGGAAATCCACGCCCCCTTTAAACAATGAAAAAAAATAATAGAATGCTGAGGTTGGCAAGCCTGAAAAGAAGGAATAAAAAAAGACAAAAAAGCGAAGGGAAAATACCGGTCCGGTATCGTTGGCAGGCCTGTCTAAGCCAATAGAAAGAGGAAGAGGCAGGTTAGCGAGGCGGCGAGAAGGAAGGCGAGGAGGAACCTATTGGCCTGCCACTCACACCCGGCAAGTGTCCATCACACAAGCATGAAGGAAGCGGCGCAGGAGATGACGGAACGCCTTCTCCCCCCCTCCCTCCCTCCCTCCCTCTCTTACCCTCCCACCTCCGCCCCTCGAACATGCACAGGTGTAGCGGGAGATCTGAAAGGTCAAGCGAGCACCCAAAGCACCTGACCGACCCCACGCCGCGCCCTCCTCTATCTTCTATCTATCTCAATGGCTATTCCCCCTCCCTTTCTTCTTTTTTCACTCTTCTGTCTCTACACTCTGTCTCCTAGCTACTCCCTTCCCCTCCTCCTAGCTCCCCTCTACATATCTATCTCCCCCCTTCCCCCATCCCATCCCCATCCCTCCCTCCCCGTAGCACAGGCGTCTCGTCTCGTCCGAATCCCTGCGTGACCCGTCGTGGGAGAATGCGAGATGTTTCGGACGAATGACATGGACAAAATACGAGGGAGAGGAGTGAGAGGAAGAGGGAAAAGAAGGAAGGGAGGAAGGAAATGGAGATGCAGAGGATGAGGGAATGGAAGTGGAAGGATGATGGAGGACGAGAGGGAGAGGGAATGGAAGGAAGTGGAGGTAAGTTGGAGGACGAGAGGGAGAGGGAATGGAAGGAAGTGGAGGTAAGATGGAGGACGAGAGGGAGAGGGAATGGAAGGAAGTGGAGGTAAGATAGAGGATAAGAGGGAGAAGGAATGGAGATTGAGGGAGATGGAGGAGGAGAGGAAGAGGGAATGGAGGTGGAGGTAAGATGGAGGACTAAAGGGAGAGGGAATGGAGGTGGAAGTAAGATGGAAGACGAGAGGAAGAGAGAATGGAAGTGGAAGGAATATAGGTTGAAAAAAGGTGGAAGAATAAAAGGGAGAATGAGAATATGATGCATACGAAAGGCAGGAGGATGGAAGGCGAGAGGGAGATGGTGAGAAAA
>BOPN01000200.1:480748-488248 GCA_017312705.2 Penaeus japonicus
GTTCATCTAATTACATGATTTTTCATGTCTAACTTTCTGAATTCAAGGCTTAATGACACACCGCCAAGGCATAACGCGCATACAGAAGAGCGTCAAGGATCCAGGCATAAACAAAGCGCCGCCATAAAAGTGTTAAATGCCATGAGGAAGAAGTTGAGTTTCATGTGAATAAAAAAAGGCAAACTACAAGAAGCAAACCACAACGTACAGCAAACTACGGCAAACCACGCAAATAACTACGATAATAATAATGGTAATAATGATAAGAAAAAAATATGATGATATTACGGACATCAATAATAGCAGTAACAACAGCAATAATAATGATAAGAAAAAAATTATGATGATAGTAAAATGATGATAATAACAACAATGATAATGATAATGACAAAAAAAAACAATAATGATGATGATGATGATGATGATGATAGTAATAATGAAAATGATAACAACAACAACAACAACGATAATAATAGTAATAATAATAATAATAACAGTCATAAAAAATATAAATAACACCAACAAAATTAATCACAGTGATGACAACAATAATGATTACACCAACAACACTCATAATAGTACTAATGACAATCCTGTCATACAACCAAACCAAAGGAAACAACCATAAAATTAACCACCTCTTGCCAATCTTAAGACGAACCACTCTCTACCAGGTGTGGCGTGAACCAAGAGCAGCAATAAACGAACCATTACACGGGGCAGAACCGAGCTAGCCTTTTCGGGTGGCGACATGAGGTGGTAAAGAGGTTTATGGCTCCGCGCTCTGACACAAGTACCGAGTGCCGAGTGCCAAAAATGCCAAAAGTGCCAGAGTAATGGAGTGTAGGTGAGAGAGTGACTGTCGCTTCACAGGAGAGCTTAAGGCAAACAGATATATATAGAGAGAGAGAGAATGAGAGAGAGAGAGAGAGAGAGAGAGAGAGAGAGAGAGAGAGAGAGAGAGAGAGAGAGAGAGAGAGAGAGAGAGAGAGAGAGAGAGAGGAAGAGAAAGGAAGAGAGAGAAAGAAAGAGAGAGAGAGAGAGAGAGAGAGAGAGAGAGAGAGAGAGAGAGAGAGAGAGAGAGAGAGAGAGAGAGAGAGAGAGAGAGAGAGAGAGAGAGAGAGAGAGAAAGAGAGAGAGAGAGAGAGAAAGAGAAAGAGAGAGAGGAGAGAGAGAGAGAGAGAAAGGAAGAGAAAGAAAAAGAAAGAGAAAGAAAGAAAGAGAAAGAAAGAGAAAGAGAAAGAGAGAGAGAGAGGAAGAGTAAGAGAGATTGAGAGAGAGAGAGAGTGCACTACAGGGCTTTCGGAGCGAGTGAATGGCACTGTGCCTAGCTTGGGATGGATTTTGAAGAGGGGTGAGAACAAGGGCTTGGAAGTGTCATCCTGGTGCCATCGGTGCCGAGTCGGGTCAGGCTGTTTGGAGGTCAAGGAGAGTGCTGAGAGGTTACGAGAGGTTACATGCGACGCTGCTGTGTGTAGGAGGGGGGGGGGGAGAGGTAAGAAGTGGGAGTAGGAGAAGAGGGGGGGGGGGAGGAAGAGGAGGAGGAGTGGGAAGAGGAAGAGGAAGAGGAGGAGGAGGAGGAGGAGGAAGAGGAGGGAGGAAGAGGAGGAGGAGGAGGAGGAGGAGGAGGAGGAGGAGGAGGAGGAGGAGGAGGAGGAGGAGGAGGAGGAGGAGGAGGAGGAGGAGGAGGAGGAGGAGGAGGAGGAGGAGGAGGAGGAGGAGGAGGAGTAGGAAGAGGGAGTGGAAGAGGAAGGAGGAGGAGTAGAGGAAGAGCAGGAGCAAGAGTAAAAGGAAGTGGAAGAGGTAGGAGGAGAAGGAGAAGAAGGAGGAGGAGGAGGACAAGTAAGGTTCAGTGTGGTATTAGGGTGATTGCAAGGGAAAAAAAAATCACAATTAAGAAATGGGGAAAAAAGAAAGAAAAGAAAACACCGGTCCAAAAAAGTATATAAGAAAAAGATACAAAGACAGAATCAAATAAAAACACAAACGAGGATTTCTTTATGTCATTAAAAAGCAGAATAACATGATAATACAAAAAAAACAAAAAAAAAACAAGTACCCGATACCAAAGTGCACGATCTCAACCCCCCCTTCCCCATCAGGAAGGTTGCAGACACCCCCCCCCCCCACCCGAACACGAACCTGCAAGAGGGTCTGAGTGTTGCCTCTATAATGGCTTTTGATTTGCTTAAGTGATAACAGTATTAGGTAAACGGGCGCCCGAAATCTCCATACAGCGACCCTGGGAATGGCTTGTCGGGAGGGGCTGGCGTGACTAACTCCTCTACGACTCGGTGACTCACGGTAGGCGGGGGGTAAGGGAGAAGGGGGAAGGGGAAGGGGAAGGGGAGGGAGAGAGGGAGGGGGGAAGGGGTAGGGGAGGGGGAAGGGGAGGGAGAGAGGGAGGGGGGAAGGGGTAGGGGAAGGGGAAGGGGAAGGGGAAGGGGAGGGAGAGAGGGAGGGGGGGAAGGGGAAGGGGAAGGGGAGGGATAGAGGGAGGGGGGAAGGGGTAAGGGAAGGGAAAAGGAGAGGGGGATTGGGAGAAAGGGTAGGAGAGGAAAGGGGGAAGGGGGAGAAAAAGTAGGAGGTGGATGAGGTTGATGGGTTAGGTATCAGGTGGAGGAGGGAAAGAGGGGAAGGGGGGAAGGAGAGGGGCGGAAGGAGAGGAGAGGGAGGCGAAGGGGAAGGTGGATGGGGTGAGGGAGTGGAAGGAGAAAGGGGAAGTAAAAGGGGGAGGGGGAAGGGAAGGGGTGAGGGAGTGAAAGGAGAAAGGGGAAGTAAAAGGGGGAGGGGGAAGGGAAGGGGTGAGGGAGTGGAAGGAGAAAGGGGAAGTAAAAGGGGGAGGGGGAAGGGAAGGGGTGAGGGAGTGGAAGGAGAAAGGGGAAGTAAAAGGGGGAGGGGGAAGGGAAGGGGTGAGGGAGAGGGAGAGGAAGGTGAAAGGGGAAGAGAAAGAGGTAGGGGAAAGAAAAGAGGTGAGGGAGAGGAGAAAGGGGAGAGGGTGGATGAAGAGAATGGGTAGAAGGTAAAAGTTGAGAAGGAGAGGGAAAGAAGGGAAGGCAAAGGGTACCGGGGTCGTGCAAGATAAGACAAGAAAGCAAGGCCGCGCGTTAGTTCTTGAGAAGCAACGCAAATCAAAATAAACAAACAAATGAAGAACTAACTGAAATAATAACCAAAACAAATACATTAATCAACACACAAACAAATACAACAGTTAAAACAAAATAAAAAACAAACATAAAAAAGACTTAAACAAAATAACAAACCAAACAACACACATTAAACAAAAATAAGACAAAAACAACAATAAGAGAAAAAGAGATGAGATAAAGGTGGATAAAGGATTAGAGAAGTGGAGATAAGGCTAAGCATAAGATCAGTCATGAGTAATGGTTAGGATTAGGCGTTAGAAGAAGAGATGAAGAAAAAGGGAATCACATGTACGACGTGTGCGTGGGCGCGTGTATGCATACTGTACGTGTTTATCCATGTGTGTACGCAGCTGTGTCTGTCCGGATCTGCGTCCATGTGCGTTTAAAAGTGTGAACGTCTCTATATCTGCGCGTGTGGGCGGGTATTGGAAGGCAAATAGAAAGCGAATTGTTGTGATGCCGAGGGAGCAAGCGGGTTAATGGCGGACATTAGCATAATGAGGGATTTATGAGGTAATGAAGAAGCTGTAAGATTATGCGAGAGAATAATGAGGAGAGGTTCGAGAACGAGGGGGGGGGGGAGAGGGCGAGGTCGTGAGTAAGGGGGGGAGGGGGGAGAGGAGCGGAGGAGGAGGAGGAGGAGGAGGTGGAGGAGAGAAGGAGGAGGAGGAAGAGGAGGATTAGGAGGAAAGAAGGAGAATGAGGAGGAGAGAAGGAGGAGGATAAGGGCGGGAGGAGGAGGAGGAGGAGGAGGAGGGAGAGGAGGAAGAGGAGGAAGAAGATTAAGAAGAAGAGGAGTAAGGAGGAGAAATAGGAGGAGGAGGAGGAGGAGGAGGAGGAGGAGGAGGAGGAGGAGGAGGAGGAGGAGGAGGAGGAGGAGGAGGAGGAGGAAAATGAGAAAGAGGAAGAAAAAGAAGAAGAGGAGTACGGAGGGGAAAAAGGAGGAGGAAGAGGAGGAGGAGGAAGAAGAACAGGAAGAAGAGGATTAAGGACGAGAAAGAGGAGTAGGAGGAGAAGGAGTAGGAGAAAGAAGAACAGGAAGAAGAGGAGTAAGGAGTTGAAAGAGAAGGAGGAGGAGGAGAAAGAGGAGGAAGAGGAGGAAGAGAAGGAAGGAGGAGAAAGGAGGAGGAGGAGGAGGAGGAGGAGGAGGAGGAGGAGGAAGAAGAACAGGATGAAGAGGAGTAAGGAGTAGAAAGAGGAGGAGGAGGAGGAGGAGGAGGAGGAGGAGGAGGAGGAGGAGGAGGAGGAGGAGGAGGAGGAGGAGGAGGAAGAGGAGGAAGGAGGAGAAAGAGGAGGAGGAGGAAGAACAACAGGAAGAAGAGGAGTAAGAAGTAGAAAGAGGAGAAGGAGGAGGAGGAGGAGGAGGAGGAGGAAGAGAAGTAAGGAGAAGAAGGAGGAGAATAAATAGGAGGAGAAGGAAGAAGGGGATGAGGAGGGGAGGGAGGTGGGGAAGTATACATGGAATGAGAGAAGGGAAAGCTAAAGGGGAGGGGAAGATGGGGGGGGGGGTGAGAGAGGGAGGGGGAGATAGAAGGGGTTACGGGAAGAGGAGACAGAAGGAAGTGAGAGGAGGGGACAGAGGGGGGAGGGGGGGGAGGGGGCGAACAGAGGATAAGGATAAGCCAGATTTGCGGAGCAGTTGCTACGCCGGGCTTGTATGCAGTGACGCGAGCCCGCCTGTGCCAGCGTCTGCTGACTCGTGAGAGAGAATGTGCCAACGAGTGTTGACTCGATCTGAGCTTGGTCCTTACCCAACGCAGTGCCCAGCTACGTCAGTAACCGCCAGGTGACAGTGGAAGCTCACGAGCTTGGGCGGGGCTCGATCTGCCGACCACGGGGATGTGAAGTCGACACGCTACCACTGAGCTAACCAGACGGCTCGGCGTGCAGAGAGATTACAGGACCGCGAGCGATTCCTACAACCGATCATAAATGCCAATGACTGGGTGATCATTTCCCCCAATATCCAAAGAGCATCTCATTTCGGAATCGAAATCAATCCCATTACAGTACATCATGGACGTTAACAAGCCTGGAGAGAAGGGATCCAAACACACACAAAAAAAAAAAAAAAAAAAAAACGTGAATGGTAAATGCCGGAGGTTGGAAAGCCTCGATAAAAGGGAAATCCACGCCCCCTTTAAACAATGAAAAAAATAATAGAATGCTGAGGTTGGCAAGCCTGAAAAGAAGGAATAAAAAAAAGACAAAAAAGCGAAGGGAAAATACCGGTCCGGTATCGTTGGCAGGCCTGTCTAAGCCAATAGAAAGAGGAAGAGGCAGGTTAGCGAGGCGGCGAGAAGGAAGGCGAGGAGGAACCTATTGGCCTGCCACTCACACCCGGCAAGTGTCCATCACACAAGCATGAAGGAAGCGGCGCAGGAGATGACGGAACGCCTTCTCCCCCCCTCCCTCCCTCCCTCCCTCTCTCCTCCTCCTCCTCTATCTTCTATCTATCTCAATGGCTATTCCCCCTCCCTTTCTTCTTTTTCACTCTTCTGTCTCTGCACTCTGTCTCCTAGCTACTCCCTTCCCCTCCTCCTAGCTCCCCTCTACATATCTATCTCCCCCCTTCCCCATCCCCATCCCCATCCCTCCCTCCCCGTAGCACAGGCGTCTCGTCTCGTCCGAATCCCTGCGTGAGCCGTCGTGAGAGAATGCGAGATGTTTCGGACGAATGACATGGACAAAATACGAAGGAGAGGAGTGAGAGGAAGAGGGAAAAGAAGGAAGGGAGGAAAGAAATGGAGGAGGAGAGGAAGAGGGAATGGAGGTGGAAGTAAGATGGAGGACGAGAGGGAGAGGGAATGGAAGGAAGTGGAGGTAAGATGGAGGACGAGAGGGAGAGGGAATGGAAGGAAGTGGAAGTAAGATGGAGGACGAGAGGGAGAGGGAATGGAGGTGGAGGTAAGATGGAGGACGAGAGGGAGAGGGAATGGAAGGAAGCGGAGGTAAGATGGAGGACGAAAGGGAGAGGGAATGGAGGTGGAAGTAAGATGGAGGACGAGAGGAAGAGGGAATGGAAGTGGAAGGAATATAGGTTGAAAAAAGGTGGAAGAATAAAAGGGAGACTGAGAATATGATGCATACGAAAGGTAGGAGGATGGAAGGCGAGAGGGAGATGGTGAGAAAAAAGGAAGAGGAAATGAAGGTGGGAGGCGAAATAGAGAAGGAGGATGTGGAGAAGAGGGAGAAGAAGAAATAGAAGTAGAGCGAAAAAGTTGTAAGAGGAAAAGGTAATGAAAGTGAAAGGGAGACAGATAAGAGGGAGATGGGGAGAAGAAGAGAAGGGGAAAGGAGGTAAAGGGAGATGGATGACGAGAGGGAGATGGAGAGAAGGATAAAGAGGGAAAGGAGGTAGAGGACGATGGAGGCAAGACGGAAAAAGAAACCGAGTTGGATGGAGATAGAGAACGAAAAGGAGATAAAGACTCGAATGAAGAAGACATAGAGGAGGAGGGAGAAGGAAGACGAGAGGAAGAGAGAATGCGACAGGGCGAGGGAGTGAATTCGCCCCTGCGCAAGTAGGAGGACCAGGATGCAGCCTACCACTTTAAGCATGAGCCCCCCTCCCCCTTCATCTCCCCACCACCCCCATCCCCTTCTCTCCCCAACCAGCTCTCTCTCTTTCTCCCTCCTCTCTCTCTCTCTCTCCTCCTTTCTAGCATATCCCTTCCATTTCGTTCTGCCTTTCCCTTAATCTTTTATTCTCCTTCATTCTCCTTTTGGTTTTTATTTTCCCACGTCTCCTCTCCTTCTCCTTCTACTTTCCTTTTCTATTGTCTTTTGTCCTACTTCTTTTCTCTCTCCTATTTTCCTTCTTCCCTAATTCCATCCCAGCCTTTCGATACAGTACTCCCCCCACCACCCCCACCTTCGCCCGCCCATCTCCTTCTTCGGAGGTGGGGGACACCTGTCCTTCACTAGTTTTCCTTCGATCTTCTACCCCAATCTCCATCACTTCCACCTCCCTAGCATAACCACCTCCACCGCCACCTTTCACTACCACCTCCACTTCTACTTTCACCTTAACCTCCACTACTTTCATCATCATCTCCACCCTTTCTTACCTCCAATACTTGCACCTCCACCGCCGAGGGGCTCGCCTCCTCCACCTCTACCTACACCATCACCGTTCCACCTCCACCACTTACACCATCATTACCCCCCAACATCTCTACCACCTCTACCATCTCCACATCCATCATCTTCAACCCCACCACCTCCACCAATAACACCTCCACCTCCTGTCTCGCCTCCTCCACCTCCCACTCCACCTGCCCCACCACCCCTCCACCCTCAAGAGACGAGAGGCGCCACTCCTGGGTCGGAAACATGAGAGTGACAG
>BOPN01000200.1:490748-503248 GCA_017312705.2 Penaeus japonicus
TGTGTGTGTGTGTATGTGTGTGTGTGTGTGTGTGTGTGTGTGTGTGTGTGTGTGTGTGTGTGTGTGTGTGTGTGTGTGTGTGTGTGTGTGTGTGTGTGTGTGTGTGTGTGTGTGTGTGTATGTATATATACATATATATATATATATATATATATATATATATATGTATATATATATATATATATATATATATATATATATATATATATATACATATATATATATATATAAATATATATATATATATATATATATATATATATATATATATATACATATATAGATGTGTGTGTGTGTGTGTGTGTGTGTGTGTGTGTGTGTGTGTGTGTGTGTGTGTGAGAGAGAGAGAGAGAGAGAGAGAGTGTGTTTGTATATGTACTCGCCCACACACACGCGTGCGCAAGAACGCGTGTGTGTGTCGCTTCTCCTGCTTTTACAAGTGGACTCCTGTCTACTCAGACTGAAGTACAGGCTATTTACATAGCTAACAAGACAAGAGACCTCTGCCAAACATTTATTCTTCTCTACAGTTGTTTACTCACAGATAAGGCTAGGATATCTCCTGTGTTTACATTTTCTTCGGGTAATGAAATAGCTACCCCTCGGATACATTTTTTCTTCAGTCTATATTCCATTCCCGTTTTATCATCCTTTAATTACTTTTTCGATCATTTTCATTAAGCGACCACATCGGATTTTCTCTTGTCTTGGCTAATTACCAAAAGTTTTGTTATTATCATTATTAACTATCATTATCATTATTATTGGTATTACTATCATAATTGCTATCCTTACTATCATTATCTTCATGATCATCACTGTCATAATCAACATCATCATTATTATTATCACCATCATAATAATAATAATAATAATTAGTAGTAGTAGTAGTAGTAGTATCAATAGTAGTAGTAGTATTGTTACCAATATCATTATTGTTATTATCATCGTTATTATTATCTTTATTATTAGTAGTATTATCATCATCATTATCAATGTATCTACCATCAATATCGTTGTCATTATCAACATCATCAGTAATATCATTGTTATCAAAATCATCAATTTCATTATCTTAACCAGCTGTCTCGTCCTTTTCAGATATAAGTAACCGTTTTTCTCAATAAACTTATCAAAGTCTAAGTCTCTCTCTCTCTCTCTCTCTCTCTCTCTCTCTCTCTCTCTCTCTCTCTTTCTTTCTCTCTCTCCCTTTTTCTTTCTTTCTCTCTTATTTTCTTTCTTTCTCTCTCTCTCTCTCTTTCACTCTCTCACTCACCCACTCACTCTCTCAATCACCTCACTCACTCACCCACTCACTCTCTCAATCACCTCACTCACTCTCTCAATCACCTCACTCACTCACCCACTCACTCTCTCAATCACCTCACTCACTCACCCACTCACTCTCTCAATCACCTCACTCACTCACCCACTCACTCTCTCAATCACCTCACTCACTCACCCACTCACTCTCTCAATCACCTCACTCACTCACTCACCCATCCACTCACTCCTTTAACCAAAGATTGTCGTTTATTCGTCGACCAATCAATACGTGTCATAGGAACTTGAATACCATGTCACTTGAGGCTCCTTCACGTCATATACTCTGAATTTGGATTACCCCGCCATGGTCCTTGTGTAAACGTTCACATGACATGAATACACAATCATTAAGTTTCTTTTTATCCAAGATGCATGATAATTATAATTTTTTTTCCAATCAACTTTACAATTAAGATGTTTTTGTTGTTGTTGAAGCGTGATAATTGTGCTGTTTTTTTTTCTTATTTTTTTGCCAATCAGGATGATACTTAATTCATAGTTTTATTTATGTGAATATCATCAATTTTCATTTTCTTTGATTTCTTCTTCCTTTATTCTTATTCTTTCTCTCCTTCACAGTAACCTTTTCTTCTTTGACACTCTTCTCCTCTTTATCCACAAACATAATCACATTTTCTTCCTTATCTTTAGCACTATCTTACGTAAGGAAAACCACAAAGCTTTTCCACAATCACTAAGCTCTCTCCAACCTCTAATGAGCGGCCAAATAATCCTTCAGCTTTTCTGCCTCGTTATACCGTACTCTTCGTAGCATTACGGATTGTTTACCTTATGCCTATTTGGATTTCATCGAAACAGACTTAGAAAAGGGTTAAGCATAAAAATGAGGTAGGAGAGAGGGCGTAGTTTATAGTGCGTGTGTAGTTTGTTGTGTGTGTGTGTGTGTGTGGTGTGTGTGTGTGTGTGTGTGTGTGTGTGTGTGTGTGTGTGTGTGTGTGTGTGTGTGTGTGTGTGTGTGTGTGTGAGTGCGTGTGTGCGTTTGTGTGCGAGTGAGTAAGCGAGTGAATGAGTGAGTGAGAGTGAAAGAGAGAGAGAGAGAAAGAGAAAGAGAGGAAAAGAGAAAGAAAGAAATTAAGAGAGAGAGAGAGGAGAGAGAAACTCAGTCAGTTAGTCAGTGGGTGCGTGCCAATCAACCCCCCCATTTTCTATAATCACTACCATGCACAGAAGGGGTAAATCATATAGATTAAAAAAAAAAAAAAAAAAAAAAAAAAAAACTCCCAATGAATGATTTCTATTTTTGTTGTTTCCTCATTCCCGCTTTCTCTTTCCTCTCCATCCGTCGCTCGTGCAGTTGTTTCTCGAAGAGTTCCATTAGCATATTAGACATGCAGCAGCCTTGGACCACGGCGACACAATTTTGCGCGATTACTGGTTTTAATTTAGTTGAGGGAAGAGCTAAATCCACCAGATGCTCCCGCCCCCCGCCCCTCCGCCCCCCCCCTTCCTTCTCCCTCTTAAACCCCTCCCTTACTAACCGTGTGTTGCCTCTCCCCTCCCCTTACCCTCCTTAATTTCCCCTTCTGTGTTGCCTCTCCTCCCCTTAACCTCCTCCCCTATGTTGATTCTCCCTCCCTCAACTATTGCTCACCCCTCCCCTGTGACCCCCCCCGCATCATATATCTCCCTCCCTTACCTTTCGTACCCTTTTCCTATATCTCCTGGGGGGGGGGGGGGGGGGGGGGGGGGGAGGGGTAGGGGGGAGGATTGGGGTGAAGGAGAGAGAGAGAGAGAGGATTGGGGTGAAGGGGAGAGGGGAGAGATAGGAGGAAGGGGGGGAGAAGGGAGGATATATATATATATATAGAGAGAGAGACAGACACAGACTGACTAACTGACTGACAGACAGACAGACAGACAGAAAAAAAATAGAATAATAAATAGATATCGAGATATACCAAAAACAAAATCGCTAGATAAATAAATAAATAGATAGAACTACAGTCTGACAGACAGGCAGACAGATAGATAAATGCACCCAATTCCTATGCCGTTTGCTAAGACATTCACACTAAGCAGGGAACCCGAGCGACTAGCTGCTTAAGGGCGGAAGATATTCATAAACTTCCTTTTGAGGGCGGCCGTCAAGAGGCTGGTTTCCATTCATTGTTTTTTTCTTCTTCGTCTTCTTCTTCTTCTTCTTCTTTTTCTTCTTTCCTTCTTCTTCTTCTTCTTTCCTTCTTCTTCTTCTTCTTCTTCTTCTTTTTCTTCTTTCCTTCTTCTTCTTCTTCTTCTTCTTCTTCTTCTCCTTCTTCTTCTTCTTCTTTTTCTTCTTTCCTTCTTCTTCTTCTTCTTCTTCTTCTTCTTCTTCTTCTTCTTCTTCTTCTTCTTCTTCTTCTTCTTCTTCTTCTTCTTCTTCTTCTTCTTCTTCTTCTTCTTCTCCTCCTCTACCATTTTTTTCCTTCATATCTTTGCTTTCCGTTCCTTTTCTTTTTTTTCCAAGTCATGATGGTCATGATAACATTAATGACGACAAAGATGACGATAACGAAGACAAAGACAATTTCGACTTGTGATGATGCTGACAAAACCAAACCCACACCAGCAACTCAACCCTGAAGCCCTAAAACAATAATTGATTCCCATTCATTAACAACTCGGGCCCAATAGAGATCACCGCTGGATCTAATAACAGGTTAATCACTCGAGGCAAACAGCAGTCTTATGGGTACGGCGTTCATAATTCTGAATTGGAAAACGAGACGAAGAATCTGGTTCGCCCCTTGTGCACACGGGGCAGGAGGAGTGGGGTGTACATACACGTACATACACAGTCACTGCGCACATAGCCTCATGGAACGCGGACTTATACAACATGTGTGTGTGTGTGTGTGTGTGTGTGTGTGTGTGTGTGTGTGTGTGTGTGTGTGTGTGTGTGTGTGTGTGTGTGTGTGTGTGTGTGTGTGTGTGTGTGTGTGTGTGTGTGTGTGTGTGTGTGTGAATATGTTCACGTATTAACACTGCTGAAACATACAAACGGAGACCCACTGATTAATTTACAAACACAAACACAAACACACACAAACACACACACACACACATCCTCCTTCCTGCCATGCTGCAACTCTTATTGCACAGGACCTTTAACACGATCACATTCTATTTCGTCACATTCGCTGCAATGTTGCACCCGAGCGAGGGTAAGCATTTTGTCTTCCCTTTGTCTTCTTTTCTTTCTATTCTCCTCTTCGTTCCTTTTCTTGTTTTCTTTCTATTCTCCTCTTCGTTCTTTTTTCTCTTCACTTCCATCCATCTTTTCCATTCATGGCATTTTAGCTGATCGTAGAAACTGCTGTCTCACTCCTCACTCATTCGTTCACTCTCACTCTTCGCCACTCTCTCCCTCTCCCTTTCCCTCTCCCTCTCCCTTTCCCTCTCCATCTCCTCTTTCTCTTTCTTATTCACTGACTCACACACTCTTTCTTTAATCTACACAAGCAAATGTAAGTATTCGGTTTTCCCTTTGTGTTATTTTCTTTGGCGATTTTTTTTTTCCTTTTTTTATTTTCCCATTTCATTTCCATTCGTGTTCTTATTCGATCGCATGTTGTTTTTGTTCATTGTTTATTTAAGCAGGAATTTTATTTTCTCTTCGTCATATATATTTTTTTATTATTTCTTTTTCTCTATTTCCGTCCCATTTCACTCCCGGCTATCCCATTCTTTGTTTTTATACATATTTTTTTATTTTTGTTTTATCGTTCTTCGTTTCTTTTATTTTATTCTTATGGCACCTATTCCGAAAACATGAAATCATTCCCGCTTACACGTGCGCATGAAAACGTGCATGCCCATCCAAGAATGCATGTTGCAAGCATTGAAACACAGAAGGCGTAACTTTTTTCCTATCTTTCTTTCTTTTTCTTTTCTTACTCAGAGGATTATGCCGTTGTTTATGCCCTTGAAATGTCTCTGTTTAATGCTCTAGCTTCCGTTATCGCTTTCTCAAACGTGTTCTAGAAATGTTCTTTACTTATACCAATTCTGTCCGTGTTCTTGAAATGTGCCTTGCTACCGTGTGTATGTACGTGACAAGTTAATGCATCTCTGAAAAAGAAAGGCAATTCTAGACACCGTATGAGTCTTAAAACATTCTAGTCTAAATCATAATCCCTCAGACTAAATCCTATAACCGTTCTACCCTTAGTATCAGAACGTATCCTATAAACGTTCGGGTCTCAGGCACAGTGAAAGCCCTACAGACATTTCATCCTATGTCAGCGGGTCCAAATGTCCTCATGTATCCACCGCCATGTTATCGCACCGAAGTCGGCATCAACACGCAAGAACTCAGAAGACTCCGAGAGACTCGTGGGGACTCGCTTGGATTCATGAGGACTCGTAAAGACTTGTTAACACTCGAGAGGATTCGTGAAAACTCACAGAGAATCGTGAGGACTCGGAGGGACTCGTGAGGACGACTAGAGACTCGTGCGTACTCGTGAGAACTCCTACAGACTCCTAAGAACGAGAGACTCGGGGAGACTTAAGGGGGGAAGGGGGGGAGACTGGAGGTAGATCCGCGTGTCAGCTTCCACCTCGCCGGTCAGAGCATCCGGGTGGGCGTCCCGCCGGCACCAACAGCCAATAACACCTTCAAACACATTTCCAGGGATGTGTAACTTCCCTTGTCTTTATGTCTGCCGCGCTGTCGTATGCGCTGACACTTTTGCTCTCCTTTTCTTTCTCTTTTCCTCTCTCTCTCTCTCTCTCTCTCTCTTATCCTCTTACTCTCTCTCCAAAGTTTTCTCCTCCTCTTCTCTCTCTCTCTTATCCTCTTACTCTCTTGCCCCTCCATTCCCTGTTTTTTCCTTCTATTATCTCTTCATTCCTTGTTCCCTCCGTTCTTCCTTGCCTCCTTCCCTCCCTCTCTCCCGCACATTCATTCTCCCGAGATATCCTGCCTGTCTCGACCTACCAATCAACCAACAGCACTGCCACTCGTCGCTGCCTGTATTGCAAGCATCCATGTTACGCTTGCCTATCTATCTGTTTATATTTTTTTTCCTATTGGAGCTTTTATTATCTTAGAAAATACCTTACATGCACATAATAAACATACCCATCTTTCTTCTACCATGTACTCCTTGACAGATTGATTTATCCTCCTCCCCCACGCCCCCCCCCCTCCCCTTCAATCTTCCCGGACCCGCCCTCCCCCCGTCCCGCCTCCCCCCACACCAACACCTGAAGGGAACTCACGCATACGGTTCTCTGCGGTCTTGAAGGTGAAGGCTTCCACGAGGCTGTAGGGGCTCCTTCCGTAGGATGTGTGGGATGAGACATACACCATGTAGTCGTGGCCGGAAGTGAGTCCGCGCACGATGAATCTGGGGACGGAGGAGAGGGTCATTACGCCTCGGTTGAACGAGCCAATTAATGCTGCAACTCTTATTGCACAGGACCTTTAACACGATCACATTCTATTTCGTCACATTCGCTGCAATGTTGCACCCGAGCGAGGGTAAGCATTTTGTCTTCCCTTTGTCTTGTTTTCTTTCTATTCTCCTCTTCGTTCCTTTCCTTGTTTTCTTTCTATTCTCCTCTTCGTTCCTTTTTCTCTTCACTTCCATCCATCTTTTCCATTCATGGCATTTTAGCTGATCGTAGAAACTGCTGTCTCACTCCTCACTCATTCGTTCACTCTCACTCTCCGCCACTCTCTCCCTCTCCCTCTCTCCCTCTCCCTTTCCCTCTCCATCTCCTCTTTCTCTTTCTTATTCACTGACTCACACACTCTTTCTTTAATCTACTCAAGCAAATGTAAGTATTCGGTTTTCCCTTTGTGTTATTTTCTTTGGCGATTTTTTTTTTTCCTTTTTTTATTTTCCCATTTCATTTCCATTCGTGTTCTTATTCGATCGCATATTGTTTTTGTTCATTGTTTATTCAAGCAGGAATTTTATTTTCTCTTCGTCATATATATTTTTTATTATTTCTTTTTCTCTATTTCCGTCCCATTTCATTCCCGGCTGTCCCATTCTTTGTTTTTATATATATTTTTTTATTTTTGTTTTATCGTTCTTCGTTTCTTTTATTTTATTCTTATGGCACCTATTCCGAAAACATGAAATCATTCCCGCTTACACGTGCGCATGAAAACGTGCATGCCCATCCAAGAATGCATGTTGCAAGCATTGAAACACAGAAGGCGTAACTTTTTTTCCTATCTTTCTTTCTTTTTCTTTTCTTACTCAGAGGATTATGCCGTTGTTTATGCCCTTGAAATGTCTCTGTTTAATGCTCTAAACACCATTATCTCGCTTTCTCAAACGTGTTCTAGAAATGTTCTTTACTTATACCAATTCTGTCCGTGTTCTTGAAATGCGCGCACTACCGTGTGTATGTACGTGACAAGTTAATGCATCTCTGAAAAAGAAAGGCAATTCTAGACACCGTATGAGTCTTAAAATATTCTAGTTTAAATCATGATCCCTCAGACTAAATCCTATAATCGTTCTACCCTTAGTATCAGAACGTATCCTATAAACGTTCGGGTCTCAGGCACAGTGAAAGCCCCACAGACATTTCATCCTATGACAGCGGGTCCAAATGTCCTCATGTATCCACCGCCATGTTATCGCGTCGAAGTCGGCATCAACACGCAAGAACTCAGAAGACTCCGAGAGACTCGTGGGGACTCGCTTGGATTCATGAGGACTCGTAAAGACTTGTTAACACACGAGAGGATTCGTGAAAACTCACAGAGAATCGTGAGGACTCGGAGGGACTCGTGAGGACGACTAGAGACTCGTGCGTACTCGTGAGAACTCCTACAGACTCCTAAGAACGAGAGACTCGGGGAGACTTAAGGGGGGAAGGGGGGAGACTGGAGGTAGATCCGCGTGTCAGCTTCCACCTCGCCGGTCAGAGCATCCGGGTGGGCGTCCCGCCGGCACCAACAGCCAATAACACCTTCAAACACATTTCCAGGGATGTGTAACTTCCCTTGTCTTTATGTCTGCCGCGCTGTCGTATCTGCTGACACTTTTGCTCTCCTTTTCTTTCTCTTTTCCTCTTTCTCTCTCTCTCTCTCTCTCTCTCTCTCTCTCTCTCTCTCTCTTTCTCTCTCTCTCTCTCTCTCTCTCTCTCTCTCTCTCTCTTTCTCGTTCTCTCTCTCTCTCTCTCTCTCTCTCTCTCTCTCTCTCTCTCTCTCTCTCTCTCTCTCTCTCTCTCTCTCTCTCTCTCTCTCTCTCTCTCTCTCTCTCTCTCTCTCTCTCTCTCTCTCTCTCTCTCCAACTCACAAAAACACCCACCCACACACCTTGTAAGGATCGCTTCGCCTTTGTTTTAAATTCTTAACAACAGGCCCTCTCATCTTCCTCCTCTCCCTCCCCCTCCCCTTCTACCCCCTCCCCATCCAAACACCCACACCTTCCTCCTTCTCCCCCTTCTCACCACCCCCCATCCCCCTCCTATCCACCCTCTTCTCTGTCCTACATTTAGTTCTTCCTCATAGGCTTGTTCTTTTCAAGGCCCGATCTTGAGGTTGAGTATATGTAGGGAAGAGAAGAGAGGAGTGTTAAGAGAGGTTGTGTTGTAAGGAGGAGGGTGGGGTGGGTGGGGTGAGGGTAGGGGGTTGAGGGGAAGGAGAGGAGGGGGGAGGAGATGGGTGAAGGAGGAGAAACGTCCCTTATATGAAGGAGGGGGTGGGAGAAGGGTATGAAGGGGGGAGGGGATGCAGGGGAGAGGGAGGAGAAAGGCCTCTCATATGCAGGAGGAGATGGGAGAATGGAGGAATGGAGGGATGGAGGAAAGATTAAGGGAAAGAGGAGAAGAGAAACGGAAAGAGGAATAAGAGTTAGGAAGACGAGGGGAGGTTAGGGAATATGGGGAGGGAGGGGGGAGGGTTAGGAGTCTTTAGACCACGCCCTTATGTATGTTTACCTTGCAGGTTCGTAGGAGGAGTTGTAAGGGTCGGGTTCGCTTGCACAGGTCGCTCTACAACCTCCCCTTAGTCAAGAGGGGATGAGGGAAGAGAGGAATAAGAGGGGAGAGCGGAGAATGAGGGGAAAGGCATGAGATAAGGGGATGAGAGACAGGGGAGAGGCGTAAGGTAAGGGGAGGGGGAGAGGGGAATGAGAAGGGTATGTAAGAAGGAGGGTAGGACAAGATAAGAGAGAAAGGAGAATGAGAGGGAGAGGGAGAGGGAGAAGGAGAAAGAGAAAGAGTAGAAAGAGACGGAGAGGAAGAAGGAGAAGATGGCTAAGTGAAGGAAAGAGAGAGAGGAGAAGGATGGGAAGAGTTAGAGGGAGAAGGAGTATAGCAATGGAGAATGAGAGGGAGGCGGAGAAGGAGAAGGAAAAGAAGACGAAAAAGAAGAAGAAGAAGGAGAAAGAGAGATAAAGGGAGAGAGAGAGAAAGGAAAATAGATAGATAAATAGACAGATAGATAGATAGATATATAGAGAGAGATGAAGAAAAGGAGAGAGAAAGACAGAGAGAGAGAGAGAGAGAGAGAGAGAGAGAGAGAGAGAGAGAGAGAGAGAGAGAGAGAGAGAGAGAGAGAGAGAGAGAGAGAGAGAGAGAGAGAGAGAGAGAGAGAGAGAGAGAGAGAGAGAGAGAGAGAGAGAATGAGAGAGAGAGAGAGAGAGAGAGAGAATGAGAGAGAGAGAGAGAGAGAGAGAGAGAGAGAGAGAGAGAGAGAGAGAGAGAGAGAGAGAGAGAGAGAGAGAGAGAGAGAGAGAATGAGAGGGAGTGAGAGAGAGAGAATATGAGAGAGAGAGAGAGAGAGAGAGAGAGAGAGAGAGAGAGAGAGAGAGAGAGAGAGAGAGAGAGAGAGAGAGAGAGAGAGAGAGAGAGAGAGAGAGAGAGAGAGAGAGAGAGAGAGAGAGAGAGAGAGAGAGAGAGAGAGAGAGAGAGAGAGAGAGAGAGAGAGAGAGAGAGAGAGAGAGAGAGTATATGAGAGAGAGAGAGAGAGAGAGAGAGAGAGAGAGAGAGAGAGAGAGAGAGAGAGAGAGAGAGAGAGAGAGAGAGAGAGAGAGAGAGAGAGAGAGAAAGGAAGATAGATGGATAGATGGATAGATAGATAGAGAGATAGATAGAGATAGAAAGAGAAAGAGAGATAAAGAGAGAGAGAGAAAAAGGAAGAGATATAGATAGATAGATCGATAGATAGATAGTGAGAGAGAGAGAAAGAGAGAGAGATAAAGAGAGAGAGAGATAAAGAGAGAGAGAGAGAGAGAGAGAGAGAGAGAGAGAGAGAGAGAGAGAGAGAGAGAGAGAGAGAGAGAGAGAGAGAGAGAGAGAGAGAGAGAGAGAGAGAGATAGAGAGATAGATAGAGATAGAAAGAGAAAGAGAGATAAAGAGAGAGAGAAAAAAAGGAAGAGATATAGATAGATCGATAGATAGATAGTGAGAGAGAGAGAAAGAGAGAGAGAGAGAGAGAGAGAGAGAGAGAGAGAGAGAGAGAGAGAGAGAGAGAGAGAGAGAAAGGAAGATAGATGGATAGATGGATAGATAGATAGAGAGATAGATAGAGATAGAAAGAGAAAGAGAGATAAAGAGAGAGAGAGAAAAAGGAAGAGATATAGATAGATAGAGAGAGAGAGAGAGAGAGAGAGAGAGAGAGAGAGAGAGAGATAAAGAGAGAGAGAGATAAAGAGAGAGAGAGAGAGAGAGAGAGAGAGAGAGAGAGAGAGAGAGAGAGAGAGAGAGAGAGAGAGAGAGAGAGAGAGAGAGAGAGAGAGAGAGAGAGAGAGATAGAGATAGAAAGAGAAAGAGAGATAAAGAGAGAGAGAAAAAAAGGAAGAGATATAGATAGATAGATCGATAGATAGATAGTGAGAGAGAGAGAAAGAGAGAGAGAGAGAGAGAGAGAGAGAGAGAGAGAGAGAGAGAGAGAGAGAGAGAGAGAGAGAGAGAGAGAGAGAGAGAGAGAGAGAGAGAGTGGCGGGCCGGGTCAGCTGGGGATTTCGTGAGGGTGTGAAGAAAGAAGACGGGAGAGAGAAGAGGAAACATGCAAGGGAACAAGAATCCGGCTATAAGATAAAGGCAAGGAGAAGAAGGAGGAACAAGAGGAAGAAGAGGAAGAAGAGGAAGAAAGGCAGAGGAAACAAGGAATAGGAGGAAAAACAGGAAAATAAAAAAGAGGAAGAGGTGTAATGAGAGGAAAGATTAGTTTGTGAGTGAGTGAGTGAGTGAGTGAGTGGGTGAGCAAGTAAGAGAGTGAGTGAGTGAGTGAGTGAGTAAGTGATTGATTGTGTGAGTTAGTGAGTGAGGGAGTGAGCGAGTGAGTGAGTGAGTGAGTGCGTGCTAGATGTCGACGCTTCCCTACATGATTTCAGAGCCGATGACACTCCGACTTTAGCTAGAGAGGAAAGAGAGAAAGAGAGAAAGAGAGGGAGGGCGTAAAGCGAAGGCGTGAAGCAGAGAGAGCGCAAGGAGGAAATACAAGGGCGGAACTAGAGGGAGGACAATAGACGGATGGATATATACATATATATATATATATATATATATATATATATAGAGAGAGAGAGAGAGAGAGAGAGAGAGAGAGAGAGAGAGAGAGAGAGAGAGAGAGAGAGAGAGAGAGAGAGAGAGAGAGAGAGAGAGAGAGAGAGAGAGAGAGAGAGAGAGAGAGAGAGTGTGAGTGAGAGGTTGTAGTGAAGAGACAGAAAGAGAAAGAGAGAGAGAGAGTCATACAGATAGGTAGACGAACACCAGATATATGAAAATATAAAATTAAAAATATCCACACATACAGATGAATACATACACCTAAACACATAGAACAAAATGGGTACAGTAAAAGCATGTTAAAAAAGGTATAATATATATATATATATATATATATATATATATATATATATATATATATATATATATATATGTAAATATATACACATATGATAATAATAATAATAATATATATATATATATATATATATATATATATATATATATATATATATATATATATAACAATTAAAAAGAGGCATGAAATGAAAGGCAAAAATGAAATTAATTCGCAAATCCCGCATGGCCACTGCAAGGTTCAATACTAGGGGTCGCCCGGGCCAGAGATGGACGGCGAGGGGGGGGGGGGCGACGAGGGAAACGGGGGGGAAGGGGAAAGGGGGTTGCTGTGAAGCGAGTGTCGATAAATAAAAAAAATAAAAATAAAAAAAAAACATATATATAATAAATG
>BOPN01000200.1:513248-515748 GCA_017312705.2 Penaeus japonicus
GATTTGTGTGTAGATTAAAGAGGATCTGTCGATATAGGTAGGCCTTGGACGTGGATATTGTATGTCAACTTTTTTCCTCAAGATTTTTTTGCTTTTTAATATATTCTAAATTTAGCGTGGAAGGAGTTTTGTAAAATGTGCTGAACCTCCTAAGGAAAAAGATCTCGTAAGGAAAATTAAAACATCCAACGTAATTCTTGGAGAACACGTGAAAACTTCTCCATAAATTCGAAGAAATTTCTAACTTTTAATGGAGTTCTTTCAAGATGTGAAACTTCACTTACACAAAAAGGAAGAAGGCAAAAAATAAAGATCTGTAGATATCCTACACTTCAACTTTGAATGAAGCAATATTACAGATAAGAGTGAAAACCCAGACTATCTTTGTATGCATACAAAAAAAAGTCTTTTAAGTAGCACAGTTCATATTCTCTCTCTCTCTCTCTCTCTCTCTCTCTCTCTCTCTCTCTCTCTCTCTCTCTCTCTCTTCCTTTTTCTATTTTTTTATTTTTTTCTCTCTCTTTCTCTTTCCTTTTATCTTTCTATTCGTCTACCCTCTCCCTCTCCCTTACCCTCACCCTTTCCCTCTCCTTCAACCTCTCCCTCTCCCTCACCCTCACCATCTCTCTTTCCCTCAACCCTCACCCTCTCCCTTAACCTCAGCCTCTCCCTCCCTCTCTTCCACTCCCCCTCCCTTTCTGTACCTTACATACCTCCCCCTCATTTCATCCCATTTCCTTTTTCTCCCCTCACTCCACTCAACACCACAACACCGTTTACCCTCCGTCCCCCACCCCACCCCCACTCCCACTCCCACCCACCCTCCCTCAGTCAATCCCCCCCTCACCCCCTAAATTACCGAACCCAACGGACGGATATCGGCCTGCACCAGATACGGATCACCGACGATGCGGATGGAGTCGGATGTGGGTCAGGTCGGGTTCTGGTCGGGTCGGGTCGGGTCAGATGTGATCGGGTTGGATCGGTAAGGGTGAAACCACCATGAACAGGACGGGATGTGTCTGGACATGGACGGAGTAGGCTCGGATGAGACCATGTGCGGGTCTGGTCGCGTTTGGTCAGACCAGGAGCGGGTCGGAATAGAATGGGTCATATAACATTTGCGGGTCGGGTAGGGCAGGTCAAACAATGGGCGGGTCAAGTCCGGATAAGACCACGGGCGGGTAGGAGTTGGTTGGGTTTGTTACGTCATCCTGCAAGCGGTGCACAGGGCGGAGGATGAAGCAAGTGTCCCGCTTTAAAAACGCATCTGACGATTAGTTCTGACAACAGACTAAACGGAATTATATATATGAGAAACGGAGGGAGGGAGGGAGGGAGGGAGGGAGGGAGGGAGGGAGGGAGAGAGAGAGAAAGAAAGAAAACGAGGAAGAGAAACAGAAAGAAACAGAAAGAGAAATAATGGAAGAAAGAATAGTCATCAGCAGCCGGCCTAGTTTTACACTTTATGTGGCCCGTTTTTTGGGGGAGCTGATGTGTGTATATAGATACGGAGCGCGTGCAATCAACGTCAGCCGGCAAACATTACATGAAATGTGGCCTAATCGGTGAATAAATATTATATACTGCAGTAATTTCCAGCCGTAACTTCCCGGACATAACTACCTCATTCGGAATAATTAATATCGCGCTAACTCTCCCGGGTTAACTACCTATAAAAGCTATGAATATCAGGCCTTTGCTCAACCAAATGACGTCCTTTCAAACGGTCCAAATAACTAGAGCTCTAATTTCCAAATTTTAATTATCATTGGTTTTGATATCTCTCTTATCCGGGGTAATGATATGTGGAAGAGGGAGGGAAGGAAGGAAGGAAGGAAGGAAGAAAGGGGAGGGCTGAGGTGGGGAAGGGAGGGAGGGAGGGAGAGAAGGAGGAGGAAGAGAAGGAAAGGAAGGAAGGGCTGAGGAAAGAAGAGAAGGGTTAGGAGTAGGAGAAGGAAGAAGAAGAAGAATAGGACGAGGAGAAGGAAGAAGAACAAGAGAAGAAGAAGAAAAAGAATAGGACGAGGAGGAGAAAAAGAAGAAGAACAACAACAGAATGAAGAGGAGGAGGAGGAGGAGAAAAAAAAAGGTGAAGAAGAAGAAGAAGAAGAAAAAAAAAAGGGAGAAGAAGAAGAAGAAGGAAGAGCAAAAAGGGGAAGCAAAGATGATCGTTCCTCCTGGTCGTAGAGGAGCTTTGGTCAAATTCTCTTGTCCCCTTTTCTAGCGCAGGCTTCCTCCCTCCCTCCCTCCCTCTCTCTCTCGCCCCTTATCAAATATCCCCTTGTGTGGGAGACAAACCGAGGCGGAGTGGATGAATAAGTATTGGCGGAAAGGGGATAGATGGATGGTTGTGTCGATGGATGGATGGATGGATGGATAGATGGATGGTTGTGTCGATGGATGGATGGATGGATGGATGGATGGTTGTGTCGATGGATGGATGGATGGATGGATGGATGGATGGTTGTGTCGATGGATGGATGGATGGATGGATGGA
>BOPN01000200.1:530753-533253 GCA_017312705.2 Penaeus japonicus
GAGAAAGAGAGAGAGAGAGAGAGAGAGAGAGAGAGAGAGAGAGAGAGAGAGAGAGAGAGAGAGAGAGAGAGAGAGAGAGAGAGACAATTCATCATTGAATATAGTACAAGGATTAGCGAAGCCCCTGCACGACCTACTGAGGCTTCACGGAGTCTCTCTCTTGTGCTTTATCTTTTATCGGCTTAATTTACATCAACTTTGGATAAATAAATAATTCTTCATGAAGATTTGATTTATCTTTTGTGGATGCAGCATAAATGGTTAATCATAATAATTGTTTTAACAATGATAAATAACGTTATCAATAACAACTACTTTTATTACAAGAACAACAATAATGATATAAATAATAACAATTATAATAAAATAAAAAAAATAATAATAATAATGATAATAACAACAATAATAGCAAAAATAATAACAACAGATATAATAATAATTACAATAATAATAATAATAATAATAATAATAATAATAATAATAATAATAACAGAGGACAGAGGGCGTTCGTCTGGGCAGGAAAGTGGCCAAAAAAAGTGGCGCTCGCAAGAAAGTCAGCCCAATTATGGCAAGTGGCCCATAAAAGGAGCAGGCCATATAAGATATATATATAAATATATATATATATACAGATATATATATATATATATATATATATATATATATATATATATACATATATATATATATATATATATATATATATATATATGTATATGTATATATGTATATATATATTATATAAGGTTTGATTTTTCAGTACTTTTTTTTAATAATATATATATATATATATATATATAAGAGGCAAGGGCTTCCAATTATAGAAAGAGAAAAAAAGAAGACTGTTCATTCGGGATGAAAATATTCCACTCTACGAGGATAAACAAAGACCAAATGAATGAATCATTAAAAATACGCGACGTGAATTTCATAAATGGCTTATCTATGACCTATATAACCTATTTCATCACCATAGGCTAGCGCTGAAACAAAATACGAAAGAGGCAAAGCTCAGTACATACCTAATGAAACGATAGTTATGAGAATCGCCACCACAATAATTAGGGGTATGTGCTTTGGAATTAACCAGGTCACCACGAAGCCCCTCACTGCTTCCCCTTGCCCTTCTCCAGAGCTCCTCGCTACTCCACCCTCCCATTTCCCTTCCCAACCTCTTCGTACCTCCACCCCCTCTCCTCCCTCCCACCCTTTTCGTCCCTTCATCCTCCCCTCTCCCGTCCCACCTTCTCTGCCCCCACTTACCCGCGAGCTTCCCCCCTCCCCTCTCTCTCTCTCTCTCTCTTTTTCCCTTCTCCGCCCTCGTCGTCACTCTGGGCCCCTCATTTCCCCTTCCAAGTCGGCCTTGCCACTTCCTCCCCCTCCACCTTTCCTCTCCTTGCCAGCCTCATCGTACCCCCCTTCCTCTTCCCCATCCCCTTGTCACTCCCTTCCCCTTCTCCTTCCCTCCCTCTCTCCGACCCTCCTAGACACACACCCCTCCCCTTTCCCCCTGCCTTCCTGATACCTCCCTTATCCCTTCCCTCACCCCGCCCTCCACCTCTTTCTTGGAGCTGTTCGGTTGAACGAGTGACAAGAATAGAGTCAAAACATCGATGCTATCACAGCGAGGACAATAGGCGCGCTACGTGTGAATAGGGAATGTTAAGGAGGTTAAGGATCTCTTAGTATGGGGAGAGGGAGAAGGTGAGGGGAAAGAGGAAAGAGAGGGGAGTAGGGAGAGATGTGTGATAAGACGAAAAAAAGACACGAAATAGAGACATCCTGACATACTTAACTGATAATATGAGTTATAAGAGCAAAGTTGTGGAGAACGACACATGTAAAGTACTTGTCTTTCGTGAAAAAAAGACATTTTAAATTCATGTGAATAACAATTAAATGCCTTTTATGCTTAAAAACTGGATAAAAGAAAAACATGTACACATACACATACACACATACCCACGCACATACACATACATATACAAAAAACGCAAGCACGTAAGCACACACACAAACGCACACAGATAGATAGACAGGCATTCCTACTCACGAAATCGGATTTTCAGCTCTAGGACCGAAGCGAGAAATGGTCTAGCATTACGATATAAACTCAGAATATAGCTTATCTACCGTGGCCATCCGGGGTCGTACCACATGATGGGGTCAGGGGTCAGGAAAAGGAGCGCTGGGAGTTGGTAAGATTTAACTGTGTTTCGTCGTATTGGAGCCAAGTCGTGTTTCTTCTGTAACAAGTTAATACTGTATTCCTGAAGTGTTTGCTTACATCATGATGTTTTAATTGGATATTCCTGTAAAAGGTGACAAGCAACCATTCTCCATTCATTTTGGATGTGGATGCTTTACTTTCGGGTTGAAACAACTACAAATTAGTTTCAGTCTCGGCTGAATGTGGCGGTATGGTTGTACATATCCCAGTCAGTGTGCCGAGGTCTCTTACGAATTTCGAGACGTAATCTTCCATTTATGGCTTCAATAG
>BOPN01000200.1:545753-547119 GCA_017312705.2 Penaeus japonicus
TAAACCGCAGTAGAGGCGAGTCCTTAAGACAACATACCGACGACGGAAAAAATACGGAGAAGCGAAGCAAAATGAAACAGGTTGTATCTACCTCGTAACACAACCAAAATTAAACCAAAACGACCATGCTAAGCCAATCAACAACTAACCTATTGGAGTACAGAGACCATGTCGAATCAACCAAATTATAAGTCCGATTTACCGCGCTGCAAACAATCAAACCAGTCCAACCTTCGACAGACACACGAATACAAACACACACACACACACACACACACACACACACACACACACACATAGACACACACACACACACACACACACACACACATACGCACACACACACATAGATAGACACACACACACACACACACACACACACACACACACACACACACACACACACACACACACACACACACACACACACACACACACACACACACACACACACACACACACACACACACACACACACACACACACACACACACACGCACGCACGCATGCACAATGGTTATCACGATACTATCAATCATAATGACAATGTCTTATCCTATTAATAATAGCAAAAAGAAAGAAAATGACAATGAAAGTAATAACAACGGTGAATAATAGTGGTGATAACAAGGATAATAATAATGATAATAACTAAAATAATAGTGATAATAGTTACGATGACGATGACGATTAATCTAAATAATCTTCCTCATACGAGGTAAATAATAACAATAATAATTCCAAATAAGCCCAATTAAGACTTCCCCCCCAAATAAAGTGAAGCCCATTCCCCATACCCTGTAACGACACAAAGACCGGGAACACGAGCAAACACTGGCCCACATAGTCAACATAGGCGATGAATACACCAACACAACCCCAGCTGCAACATAGCGCAACCAACGAGTGTGTGTCTTCATCAAAAATGCAGTTGCAGCTATGGGGGTAAGAGGAGGGGGGGAGGGGGCGGAGGAGGAGGGGGGGTTGAAGGGGTTAAAATGGGGTGGGGGGGTGAGGATGGGGAGGGTTGAAGGGGTTAAAATGGGGTGGGGGGGTGAGGATGGGGAGGGTTGAAGGGGTTAAAATGGGGTGGGGGGCGAGGATGGGGAGGGTTAAAGGGGTTAAAATGGGGTGGGGGGGGGTGAGGATGGGGAGGGTTTAAGGAGAGAAAAAAAGGTAAAAAGGGAGAGAGATGAAATTATTAAAGAGAATGCAGTCGACTGAGAGCGGAGTAAGGACTGCTCCTCTTACCCTGGAGGAGGGACCGTGTGTGTGTGTGTGTGTGTGCGTGTGTGTGTGTGTGTGTGTGTGTGTGTGTGTGTGTGTGTGTGTGTGTGTGTGTGTGTGTGTGTGTGTGTGTGTGTGT
>BOPN01000200.1:551389-556389 GCA_017312705.2 Penaeus japonicus
ATATATATATTTATGCACAGAGATACAGTGGGACCTTTAATTCCGAACGCCCCTCATCTAGAACTACTCTAATTCCGAATTATCAATTCCAGAAAATGTTGCCTCTTATTCCGAATGTATCTCTATTTAGCGTCGTTCATATTTCCTGGGCATCTTTGCGCAGCATCACCCATGCATGCTGCTCAACCCACTAGTCACTTTGTTTTTTTCATGTTAGAGCATATATTTCATGTTTTTATCATTATTATTTGATATTTAGGACATTTGCTCATCTTATTTTACTCTGATTCATGTATATTTGTAGTTAAGAGTGTCTTAATAATGGGTTTGGGGGCCCAAGACTGAATTAATTCACTTTCCATTATTTCTTATGGGGAAAATAGTTTCTAATTCCGAACTTTTACCAATCCGACCTGCCGCTGGAACGAATTAAATTCGGATTTAGAGGTCCTCACTGTAGATGGATAGATAGACAGATAGATGGATCGATAGAAAGATAGATCATATAGATAAAGAGATTAATTGATTGTAAAATTCATGAGAAAATATATTGATAGAGAGACAAATATATAGACAGATAGATATTGGGATTGAGACTAAAACATTGACTCTTTTTTTCTTAATACACATAAATAGATAGATAGAAAGATGAATTAATTGGCAGACTAACGGATATATATAGAGAGACTCACATACAGGGAAAGAGACATGTCAAAATCAGACATAAAGACAAAAAAAGAAGAAAAACAACGACAAAAATAAAAGAAGGAAAAAACAGTCAAAGAAATATGAACGAAACAAAATAAAAGACAAAGCAACAACAACAACAAAAAAACAAGAAAAAAACAAAAACGATAAATTGAAGGGAGGGGGGAATGAGCAAAGAAAAATGCTAAAGAAAAAAATCAGTTACATCCCCTCCCTTCCCCTCCCCTCCCCCCACCCCGACCCCATGACAAAAAAAAACATGAAACTGGACAGCGGAAATTCTAAAGAAATAAAAAAAATAAAAAAATAAATAAATAAATAAATAAAATGCTACACGAAATATGAACTGGGGTTACATTGAGCGATTTTTATGACCTCGTTCAGCATCTTAAGTTTGCGCAAATGCAACAGTAAGTTCTTGGTCTTCGCCCAGGTTCTTCCGAGCTGTAAAAAGAAGTTTTGGCATCCGTGCACGCTCGAGTTTCCATGTCGGAATTTATTGGGCTTATTTACTAGATTGTTTGGATTGTTCATTAGGGTGTGGGTTGTTCATTAGGGTGAGGGTTGTTCATTAGGGTGAGGGTTGTTCATTAGGGTGAAGGTTGTTCATTAGGGTGAGGGTTGTTCATTAGGGTGAGGGTTGTTCATTAGGGTGAGGGTTGTTCATTAGGGTGAAGGTTGTTCATTAGGGTGAGGGTTGTTCATTAGGGTGAAGGTTGTTCATTAGGGTGAGGGTTGTTCATTAAGGTGAGGGTTGTTCATTAGGGTGAGGGTTGTTCATTAGGGTGAAGGTTGTTCATTAGGGTGAGGGTTGTTCATTAGGATGTGGGTTGTTCACAGAGGTTACTTCGTTAATTCAATCAAGACTGATCACTGAGATTAGTATCTGAGGTTTGGATTGTTCGTTGAAACTAGAGTATTCAATTGGTTAAAACTTTGTTCACACTGACTTACAGAGCTCAGTGGAGATTCAGTTGTTCGCTAGGCCTAAGAATGTTCATTTCATGTTTAAAGACGAGCAGTGTTCACTCTGCCTTAGATATATTCACGTTTTAAACCTGATATTCATTTTTTTTTTTTTTTTTTTTTTTTTTTTTTTGATGAACAAAACTAATGCCGATTTTTATTTATTTTTGATAAAACGGATTTTCTAAAAAATGATTTCAATGTTTGATTATCTATAAAGTTGTATTAGCCATTAACTCACTTTGAATTCAATCCCTGTTTAATTGGTTGGGGGTTTCTTTTCATCCTTTTTATTCATCTTCTTTTCTTTTTTCTTCCATTCCCCTCTTCTCTCTTATCTTTTAGTATTTTGTGTATTTATTTGGATTATCATTTTTTTATTCCCTTTGTAAACTGTTGTCTTTTTTTTCTCTATCTATTTAACTTTTGTAACTCTTTCTTTTATTCTTTCTTTTTTTTCTTCTTCGTCTTATTTTCCTCTCATTCTCTTCCTTTCTGCTTCTTTCTTTCTTACCTCTTTCTTCTTTTCCACGTCTTACTCCTTCCTCCTCCTTCTTCTCTTCCTCTCTCCTATATTTACTTCCTCTCTCCTCTTCTCCTTCCTCCTCCTTCTTCTCTTCCCCTCTCCTATATTCACTTCCTCTCTCCTCTCCTACTCCCTCCTCCTTCTTCTCTTCCCCTCTCCTATATTTACATCCTCTCTCCTCTTCTACTCCCTCCTCCTTCTTCTCTTCCCCTCTCCTATATTTACTTCCTCTCTCCTCTTCTACTCCCTCCTCCTTCTTCTCTTCCCCTCTCCTATATTTACTTCCTCTCTCCTCTCCTACTCCCTCCTCCTTCTTCTCTTCCCCTCTCCTATATTTACTTCCTCTCTCCTCTTCTACTCCCTCCTCCTTCTTCTCTTCCCCTCTCCTATATTTACTTTTTGTTCATTAGGGTGAGGGTTGTTCATTAGGGTGAGGGTTGTTCATTAGGGTGAGGGTTGTTCATTAGGGTGAGGGTTGTTCATTAGGGTGAGGGTTGTTCATTAGGGTGAGGGTTGTTCATTAGGGTGAGGGTTGTTCATTAGGGTGAGGGTTGTTCATTAGGGTGAGGGTTGTTCGTTAGGGTGAGGGTTGTTCATTAGGGTGAGGATTGTTCATTAGGGTGAGGGTTGTTCATTAGGGTGAGGGTTGTTCATTAGGGTGTGGGTTGTTCATTAGGGTGAGGGTTGTTCATTAGGGTGACGGTTGTTCATTAGGGTGAAGGTTTTTCATTAGGATGAGAGTTGTTCTTTAGGATAAGTTGTTCACTTGGGTGAGGGTTGTTCATTAGGATGTGGGTTGTTCACTGAGATTAGTATCTGAGGTTTGGATTGTTCGTTGAAACTAGAGTATTCAATTGGTTAAAACTTTGTTCACACTGACTTATAGAGCTCAGTGGAGATTCAGTTGTTCACTAGGCCTGAGAATGTTCATTTCATGTTTAAAGACGAGCAGTGTTCACTCTGCCTTAGATATATTCACGTTATAAACCTGATATTCATTTTTTTTTTTTTTTTTTTTTTTGTTTAATGAACAAAACTAATGCCGATTTTGATTTATTTTTGATAAAACAGATTTTCTAAAAAAATGATATCAGTGTTTAATTATCTATAAAGTTGTATTAGCCATTAACTCACTTTGAATTCAATCCCTGTTTAATTGGTTGGGGTGTTTTTTTCATCCTTTTTATTCATCTTCTTTTCTTTTTTCTTCTATTTCCCTTTTCTCTCTTATCTTTTAGTATTTTGTGTATTTATTTGGATTATTATTTTCATTCCCTTTGTAAACTGTTGTCTTTTTTCTCTATCTATTTAAGTTTTTAACTCTTTCTTTTATTCTTTCTTTTTCTTCTTCTTCGTCTCATTTTCCTCTCATTCTCTTCCTTTCTGCTTCTTTCTTTCTTACCTCTTTCTTCTTTTCCACGTCTTACTCCTTCCTCCTCCTTCTTCTCTTCCCCTCTCCTATATTTACTTCCTCTCTCCTCTCCTACTTCCTCCTCTTACACGTAATTTATAACTCCCCTTCTTCTTCTTCTTCTCCATCTTCAGCTCCTCCTCCTCCTCCTTCTCCTTCTCCTCCTTCTCCTTCTCCTCGTTTCTTCTTCTTCTACCCCCTCCTCCCTCCCCCCGTTTTCTTCCTCAAAGAAACGCAAGCAATTACAACAAGCAAAGGCACTACTGACCAGCGTCTGAGTCCAGCTTCCATTATGCAAGCGAGTCCCAGGAAACAAGCTAATGAGATCACAGCGTTAATACGGACTTTTATAGCTCTAGATGTTGAACTGCCTCTGTTTTTTTTTTTTTTGTTCTTTCTTTGTTTTGTTTTGCTTCTTTTTTTTTGGTGTATGCTTTATTGTTTGTTTGTTTGTTTGTGTGTGTGTTTGTGTGTGTGTGTGTGTGTGTGTGTGTGTGTGTGTGTGTGTGTGTGTGTGTGTGTGTGTGTGTGTGTGTGTGTGTGTGTGTGTGTGTGTGTGTGTGTGTGTGTGTTTGTGTGTGTGTGTGTGTTTGTGTGTGTGTACGTTTGCGTGTGCTTGTACTTGCGCTTGTGCCTGTGTCTGTACCTGCGTGTGCCTGCGTCTGTGCCTGTGCCTGTGTCTGTGTCTATGCCTGTGCCTATGCCTGCGTCTGTGCCTGTGTTTGTGCCTGCGTCTATGACTGTACTTGTGTCTGTGCCTGCGCCTGTGCTTTTGCCTGCGTCTGTGCCTGTGTCTGTACCTGCGTGTGCCTGCATCTATGCCTGTGCCTGTGCCTCCGTCTATGCCTGTGCCTGCGTCTGTGCTTCCGTCTATGCCTGTGCCTGCGTCTGTGCTTCCGTCTATGCCTGTGCCTGTGCCTGCATCTGTGCCTGTGCATCTGTGCCTGTGTGTGTGTGCCAGGTGTCTGTGCCTGCGTCTGTGCCTGTGCCTGTGCGTGTGTGCGTGCGTCAGTGTTTGGGATTAGGATCGTCTAAACACTTATTCAACCGATGTGCTTTAACTCTAATTAATATTAAGGCAATGATGGCTGATGGTCTGGTTGACACATTGATTGAACTGATGTTTGCCTGACCACGGACGGACGGACTGATTGACTGATTGACAAACTGACCAACTGACTGACCGACCGACCGACCGACCGACTGACTAAATTGACTGGTTGAAAGATTAGATGAACTGGATGACTAAATGAGTTTTTGCCTGAATTTCCTTCATACTTGTTGAATGACTGACTGAATAAGTAAGGCAACGAGCGAAAGAGTGCCAGATAAGCTGACAGGATAAGGATAAGCCAGATTTGCGTAACAGATGCTTCGTCGGGCTAACAC
>BOPN01000200.1:563889-566389 GCA_017312705.2 Penaeus japonicus
GAAGAAGAGCGATTCTTCAGAGTCCTCCTCTACCCCCTGTCATCGCCTACTCACCACGATTCTCTACTTGCTTTTACGTCACTTTCGGACCCAGTCGAAAGAAAGACCAAAAGACAAGGCCAAGTCAAAGGGAGAAACAAATAAGTCCGCAGGCAAGGAGGCATGCAGACAGGCAAGCAAGCAGAGTGACCGGCATTATACCAGAAAGGGACAGAAATACATGCAAGCAATCAAGCAATCAAGCAAGCGAAGGAGGCAAGTTAAGGAGAGGACAACGATTAAAGGATAGGATGGAATCTGATAAGACTTTTTTGAAAAGGGGGTCAAAGTTTAAGAAGAGCATTTATCATAGGATGACACAAGTAAGGTGAAAAAGAGACATAAGCAAATGAATTTTGATTATATTTACATAGAGAGAGACCAAGTAGGGTTTACAGTGAGGGAGGGAGATACGTACATGTATGAGTGACGTTTGAGAGAGAGAGAGAGTGTGAGAGAGAGAGAGAGTATGAGAGTATGTATGTATGTAGAGAGAGAGAGAGAGAGAGAGAGAGAGAGAGAGAGAGAGAGAGAGAGCGAAAAAGAGGGAGAAAGAGAGAGAAGAAGGGAGAAAAATAGAGACATAGAGACGATGGAGAATACAAAAATGAAACAAAGAAGGAAATAGAAGGAGGGAGAAGGATAATAGAATAAAGAATATTGGATAAAAGAGGGAGATGGGGAAGGGGAGGGGGGGGATAAAGTGGAGGTAGGGAGATAGATGTCAAGAGAGTGAGAGAACGAGCAAGTGTTGGAGAGAAAGAGAGAGAGAGAGAGAGAGAGAGAGAGAGAGAGAAATATAACACAAATAGTTAAGATAAAAGGCGCTAAGAAAAAGACGAAAAAAAATAAATGAAACGGAAAAAACAAAAAAACAAAAAACAAAAAAAAGCGTAAATATAACGAAAACAAAACTGGCAAAAACAAAAAAGTACGAAAAAAACGTAAAAAAAACGAAACCACGAAAAAACTATAAAAAAAAAAAATCATCCTTAAAACAAGACGACCCCAAAGCCACCGAGAAGTGCCAAGTCAGAGGAGCGCGCGCCCGCCGCCTGCGAGTAACCAGAGCAGGAGAGGCCGGGTGACCTCTCACGACCTCGCAAAGGTTCGGCGCTGGCACCAGAACGTCGATGTCCTTCTCGGGAGACAATAGACCTTCCTCCTTCAGGCGAACCGCTCCTGAAGATGATGCGGAGACACGGCGCTTCGTGTGACCTTATTCTCGACCTCTTTTTGTCGATGTGTTTTATTTTATTCTCCTTCTTCATCTTTTTTGTTGTTGTTATTATTATCATGATCGTCATCGTTGTTATTAGTAGCATTATTGTTATTAATATTATTATAACTATTATTATCATAATCACCATCATTATTATTATTATCATGATCACCATCATTATTATTATCATCGTCATCGTCATTATCATTACCATAATTACTAATCACCATAATTATTACTATCCTTATTGTTGTTATTATCATTAATATACTTACTTTTCTTTTCTTTTATATTTCTATTTATTCTTCTTTATTCCTACATTCGTTTCCGATTTTCGTTGCGTTTACTTTCGATTATTTTCGTTTCTTGTTTTCCTCTCTTCCCTTCTTCCCTTTCTCCTGCCTTCTTCGTCTTCGTCTTCTTCTTCTTCTTCTTCTTCTTCTTCTTCTTCTTCTTCTTCTTCTTCTTCTTCTTCTTCTTCTTCTTCTTCTTCTTCTTCTTCTTCTTCTTCTTCTTCTTCTTCTTCTTCTTCTCCTCCTCTTCATTCCCCTCCACCACCATCATACCTTCTCGTCACCCCCCCCCACACACACACACACCTCGCACTCCATACTCCACCTCCCACCTTTCCTTGCCCCTATTCCCACCTCCCTCCCTTTCCCCCTCATCATTTTTCTTCTTCTCAGCCTCCCCACTCATCCATTCAGGGTCTCGACTTTCTAACGAAGGAGCCATGAAGGAGCCATGAAGGAGCCCATAAATCCATATTCATGTAGGTCAAGAGGACAGGTGGGACGGCGAGAAGGGGTCTCTCGATGTCCCCAAAGAAGACAATCATTTGGGTCAAAGCAAGGAAAGGGGGGGATGGTTATGCTTGGAAGAAGAAAAAAGATGATTTCCTCTTTCTTCTTTTTTTCATTTTCTTCTTCTTGTCTTATTATCTTTCTTCTTATTGTTATTATCGTTATTATTTTTGTTTTCTTTTATCTTCTTCCAATAAGTGGTTATTACACTCTCTCTCTCTTTCTTCTTCTTTTCTCTCTTCCTCTTCTTGTTCTTCTTTTCCCTCTTTTTCTTCTTCTATGATTACAATGCAATATCTGTTATTACTCACTCTCTCTCTCTCTTCTCTCTCTCTCTCTCACACACACACACACACACACACACACACACACACACACACACACACACACACACACACACACACGCACACACACACAGTATATGAGTATGTATATA
>BOPN01000200.1:586389-593889 GCA_017312705.2 Penaeus japonicus
TGTTACGCAAGTCAAATTATAGCAAATTCCTTGTCTTTAAAGGATATATATCATGTAACCATCGATTACCATTTTATAAGGGTCATTTTTCGAGAAAAAACAAACACATAAATAACACGTTTTTTGTCTTATTTTTCATTGTTTGTGCATGTCAGTTACTTTTTTTTTTTTTTTTTTTTTTTTTTACAAAAGATTAATATCATTTCATTCTCATGTAACTTCAACTTGTGGAAAGAAGGTAAAACAGGAAACGGGGAGCAAAGCGTGTTTCAAACGAAGAGACAAGTTAGAGAAGTTCACTTAACTTATCCTGTCACAGCTTAGCACAGATTAATCTAGCTTCTGTAAGTCTGTGAGCTAGCGTGTGCCTAATATAGAAGAACTTATAGTATATTGTAATTTGTTACTTCTCGTATATCAAAATTTCACCGTTGGTTGCGGTATGATAGGATTTCTCCGTGTAACTTGCAATAACTGCAATTTCCCTCGTTGTGAGTTGGACAACATAATTTCACTCTAACTAGCAGTAGAAGATTAAAATTTCACGATAACTTACATATCAAAACTTAGATGCAACATCCAGTAAATAAAAAATTCAACACTATAGCTATGTTATGTTTTTCCTTACAGATAACTTTCGCTTTGTAAAGAAGACCAAAGGTTTACGGTCTCATCTAAAACTTGAATGTCTTTCTCAAAATAGACTTACGATGCCCTTTAGGACTCTTTCGACAGGAGACAATAAATTCTGACGTAAGATTTATCCTAATATCGAAGTCGAAAAGAGAGCTGCATTGTGTACTTCTGAAAAAGGAATTCCGAGGTACGATTTTTATGACTTATCTAAAATGTGGGTCGATTTTTCTTTACTTTTCTCTCTTTCTTTCTGTTTAACTAAACTATTTATTCAACTATTCTCTCTCTCTCTCTCTCTCTCTCTCTCTCTCTCTCTCTCTCTCTCTCTCTCTCTCTCTCTCTCTCTCTCTCTCTCTCTCTCTCTCTCTCTCTCTCTCTCTCTCTCTCTTTCTCTCTCTCTTGCTCTCTCTCTTGCTCTCTCTCTCGCTCTCTCTCTTGCTCTCTCTCTCTCTCTCTCTCTCTCTCTCTCTCTCTCTCTCTCTCTCTCTCTCTCTCTCTCTCTCTCTCTCTCTCTCTCTCTTTCTCTCTCTCTCTCTCGCTCTCTCTCTCTCTTTCTCGCTCTCTATCTCTCTCGGCAAAAGCACAAATCCGTTTAGAATATGCATGTTGAGAATGACTTAGCAAGAAGACACGCCGGAAATATGATAATGATCATCATTTTCATTTGAATTATTGCTGTTAACATTGCCCTTCGAGTCATGATGAGTATAAAGGACATTTCTTCCTGTCATTCTTACCAGTAACATTGTTAATGCCATCATTATCATGATTACAATTAGTATTGATATTCTTGCAGTAAATATTTATATTACTACTACTAATACTTCTAATAATAATGATAATGAAAATAATAGTAATAACCATATCAATAAAAATGGTAATGATGAAAATAATAATACAACAATAATAACAATAATAATGATGATAATGATAATGACAAGAATAATAAAAATAATCATAATTTTAGTAATAATAATGATAATAATAATGATTATAATAATAATGATGATAATGATGAAAATAATAATAATAATAAAAATAATCATAATCTTAGTAATAATAATGATAATAATAATGATTATAATAATAATGATGATAATGATGAAAATAATAATAATAATAATAATGATTATAATAATAATGATGATAAGGATGAAAATAGTAATAATAATAATAATAATAATAATAATAATAATAACAATAATAATAATAGTAATGCAATCATTACTACTATTGTCAGTATCACCATCATTATCATTTATATAACGAATATGATCATAGATAATTACCCAAACACAACTTTCTCATTATACTAAAACATGCACACCGTTCCAAGCACAATGATGGCTAATTATCCTTATTGGTTTTCGTCGGGTAGGTCTATGCACCCGCACACGTAATATGACGTAACTTAAAATTGAAATCATATTGTTTGTAGCAAGTTTGTATAGGCCTACTACCGTAAAATAATGTGGAGGGGAGTGTTTTTTGTGCGTTTGTTTGTTTCTAGTTGTGTTTGCATTCAAGAATTCTAGATTAAAAATGGGGTAATATATAATAGTGTAAAGGATTTGCGTGCATTAGAGAGTTGAGTGAGTGCCATGATTGTGCGAGTGTGATGATTGTAAATACCAGGGACCAGTAGTACAAGCAAAAGTTTGTTACACATCTTATTAAAAAAAAAAAAAAAAAAAAATGCATTTACAACTAATCAAAGGCTACAGGAAATGGCCACTTTTCAATGAGATTCCACTTTTAGTATAAGGAGTTATCAGTGAAAATTTCAAGTTCAAAATTCATCTTCAGTTACTCTTTCAATATCTACCAAAACTGTAAAAATTTGCTTAGAGCTTCAAAATCTGTCTTTGCTCGTCTAGGTCTCCACTTTTCTGAAATACGGAATGAATGTTTAATCTTTCGAAATGCTGAATCGATTTCTCAACATCAGCAGATTAAAAAGCGGCGGCGAGATTTTCAAAGGTTATGAGAATCAACGCACGGCAGACGAGTAAGGTGTGCTGGGCAAGGTCACGTTCAAGTGATACGGTTTTCTTATCTTGGATTTTTAGAGGGGGCAGGGGAAGGGGGGAAGGGGGGGAAGGCGGGAGGAAGGGTTATAAAATATTTTGCTTTCTTTTCTTTTCTTTTTTGTCTCCTCTCTCTCTCTCTCTCTATCTATCTATCTATCTATCTATCTTTCTCTCTCCCTCTCTCTCTCTCTCTCTCTCTCTCTCTCTCTCTCTCTCTCTCTCTCTCTCTCTCTCTCTCTCTCTCTCTCTCTCTCTCTCTCTCTCTCTCTCTCTCTCTCTCTCTCTCTCTCTCTCTCTCTCTCTCTCTCTCTCTCTCTCCTCTTCCCCCCCTCTCTCTCTCTCTCTCTCTCTCTCTCTCTCTCTCTCTCTCTCTCTCTCTCTCTCTCTCTCTCTCTCTCTCTCTCTCTCTCTCTCTCTCTCTCTCTCTCTCTCTCTCTCTCTCTCTCTCTCTCTCTCTCTCTCTCTCTCTCTCTCTCTCTCTCTCTCTCTCTCTCTCCCCCCCCCCTCTCTCTCTCTCTCTTCCCCTCCTCTCTCTCTCTCTCTCTCTCTCTCTCTCTCTCTCTCTCTCTCTCTCTCTCTCTCTCTCTCTCTCTCTCTCTCTCTCTCTCTCTCTCTCTCTCTCTCTCTCTCTCTCTCTCTCTCTCTCTCTCTCTCTCTCTCTCTCTCTCTCTCTCTCTCTCTCTCTCTCTCTCTCTCTCTCTCTCTCTCTCTCTCTCTCTCTCTTCCCTCTCTCTCTCTCTCTCTCTCTCTCTCTCTCTCTCTCTCTCTCTCTCTCTCTCTCTCTCTCTCTCTCTCTCTCTCTCTCTTCTCCTCTCTCTCTCTCTCTCTCTCTCTCTTCCGCCTCTTTTTTCCTCTTCCCCCTTACCCTCCTTCCTCTCTCCCCTCTCGATTTCCTTTGCTCATTCTTCCATCCACCTTCTCCTTCTCTTCTTTCTCTACTCTTCTTCCCTTTCCTTCTACTTCTTCTTTTTCTTTTCCTCTTCCTATTGTCCCTTCCTTTCCTCCCCCCCCTCCTCCTCCTTCCCCACTTCCTCCCCCTCCTCCTCCTTCCCCACTTCCTCCCCCTCCTCCTCCTTCCCCACTTCCTCCCCCTCCTCCTCCTTCCCCACTTCCTCCCCCTCCTCCTCCTTCTCAGCTGTGCGTTTCAATCTCGTGCCAATCACCAGCAAATCCACACGTGCTTGCATCTTTGCTTTTCACTATGACGTCAGTGCTTGTTGTCTCCAATAATGATTTTTTTTTTTTTTGGGGGGGAGGGAGATAATGAAGGACGTGAGAGTAAGAAAAAGAGCGAGAGGAAGGAAGGAGAGGGTGAGTGAGTGAGTGAGTGAGTGAGTGAGTGAGTGAGTGAGTGAGTGAGTGAGTGAGTGAGTGAGTGAGTGAGTGAGTGAGTGAGTGAGTGAGTGAGTGAGTGAGTGAGTGGGTGAGAGTGAGTGAGTGAGGGTGAGTGAGTGAATGAGCGAGTAAGAGAGAAAGGGAAAGAAAGAGAAAGAGAAAGAGAAAAAGAGAGCAAAGCAATCAAGACACATACTCACACACCTCTCCCTCTCTCTCTCTCTCTCTCTCTCTCTCTCTCTCTCTCTCTCTCTCTCTCTCTCTCTCTCTCTCTCTCTCTCTCTCTCTCTCTCTCTCTCTGTCAAATGAGACACACTAACTAATCTACGAGATAACCACGCCACATGAATGGTTCTTTGAAACTGTGGAAATGGTTTGAACTGCAAGATGGTTGTTTGATGTCACTGAGGTCGAGGCGATTTGTTTGACGTCATTTTGATGAGGATGAAGTTTGGATGATGGAGTCGTCTGCTTGCAGGAACTGGGGCTTGGGTTCTGCTTGGGAAGGGAGGATTTGAGTGTTGTTGGAAAGGTGTGTGAAATAATGGGTTCTGCTTGGGAAGGGAGGATTTGAGTGTTGGAAAGGTATGTGAAATAATGGGTTCTGCTTGGGAAGGGAGGATTTGAGTGTTGGAAAGGTATGTCAAATAATGGGTTCTGCTTGGGAAGGGAGGATTTGAGTGTTGGAAAGGTGTGTCAAATAATGGGTTCTGCTTGGAAAGGGAGGATTTGAGTGTTGGAAAGGTATGTGAAATAATATCATTAAACCTCCCAAAGCAAAGAGATTTGTTGAGTGTATTATTATCATTCATACTTTGTCTTCCTCTCTTTCTTTCCCTTCCCCCTCTTGCCCCTTCTCCGTGCGTTCGTGCATGTGTGTGTTGAAACAAATAAACATACACACGAACGGAACATCGACAGGGAAATAAAAAACAAAATAGAAATCGTGAAATTTCATGCATATGATTTCAGTTGAGGAAGCATGAAACACGCATGACGGATCAGAATAAAAAAAAATAATAATAAATAAATAAATAAGAGCAGACTCTGAGACAACATGCATTTCGGAATTTGCAATTTCTTGAGGTTCGAGTCCTCTTTTCTAATCAAAGTAATATCAAAATCCCGTCAACATTGGATGTTGTCTTGATTGAACATTATTATAATTTCTTCATGCCTCTAACTACTTATCCATTCAGCAGTTCGGGATCCACTTATTCGGCATCCACTTAATCGGCATCCATTAGTCCGGTTACCTTCGATGGTTCGAGACAGTGATACAAAAATTTAGAGGTCAATGATATGCACTTGGGGCGACTGCTGCAACATATGATTTCCGTCATTCACAGCTGATTTCAGTCGTAGCTGATGCTGTGAATTTACTAGACATTTATCTGCACAAAACCCTCTCTCTCTCTCTCTCTCTCTGTGTGTGTGTGTGTGTGTGTGTGTGTGTGTGTGTGTGTGTGTGTGTGTGTGTGTGTGTGTGTGTGTGTGTGTGTGATTATACCCCAACCCATCTATCAAGTAGCGCTCCTTTTCTTCCCTTCCCCTTGCTTAGCTGTTTCAAGCACACCTGAAATAGAGACCCCGCCATCAATATAACCACCCACCCAAGCAACCTATTAATAACTTCCCCTTTTCTACTCTTTCTCTCTCTCTCTCTCTCTCTCTCTCTCTCTCTCTCTCTCTCTCTCTCTCTCTCTCTCTCTCTCTCTCTCTCTCTCTCTCTCTCTCTCTCTCTCTCTCTCTCTCTCTCTCTCTCTCTCTCCCTCTCTCTCTCTCTCTCTCCCTCTCTCTCTCTCTCTCTCTCTCTCCCTCTCTCTCCCTCTCCCTCTCTCTCTCTCCCTCTCCCTCTCTCTCTCCCTCTCCCTCTCTCTCTCTCTCTCTCTCTCTCTCTCTCTCTCTCTCTCTCTCCCTCTCCCTCTCCCTCTCCCTCTCCCTCTCCCTCTCTCTCTCCCTCTCCTTCTCTTTCTCCTTCTCCTTCTCCTTCTCCTTCTCCTTCTCCTTCTCCCTCTCCCTCTCCCTCTCCCTCTCCCTCTCCCTCTCTTTCTCTTTCTCCCTGTCCCTCTCCTCCCCCCCTCTCTTTTCTTTTCTTTTTTTGAGAACGAAAAGAGACTGCCTCCAGTGTAATCTTTCTGTTAGGTAATTTTCTCCCGGGCCTGGCAGACGGGATTGGAGTGTGGGGGAGGGAGTGCATTGGGTGGGGGGTGAAGTGGGGGGTGAAGTGGGAGGAGGGGGGGGGGTGAGGAGAAGTGGGAGGAGGATTATGAGGGTCGTGTGGTAAAGAGGATGGAGGAGGTAAGGTGGGAGTGAAGTCGGAGGAGGGGAGAGAAGTGGGAGGATGGGGGGAAGTGGAAGGAGAGAGGAAGGTAAAGTGGGAGGATGGGGGGAGGAGAAGTGGGAGGAGGGGGGAGTTGAAATAGGAAGAGGGGGGAGAAGAAGTGGGAGGATGATTAGGAGGGTGGGCATGAGAAGTGGGAGGAGGGGTGAAGGTAAATTGTGGGGAAGGTAAAGTATGAGGAGAGGGCGAGGATAAGTGGGAGGAGGGGGGAGTTAAAGTAGGAAGGAAGGGAAGAAGTGGGAGGAGGGGGAGGAAGTAAAGTGGGAGTGAATTGGGTGGAGGGTGAAGCGGGAGAAGGGGGGAGGTGAAGTGGGAGGAGGGGGTAGTTGACGTGGGAGGAGGGGGGAAGTGAAGTGGGAGGGGGAGGTGAAGTGGGAGGAGAAGTGGGAGGAGGGGGGAAGGTAAATTGGGAGGAGAGGGGAAGAAAAGTGGGAGGAGAGGGGGGTTGAAGTGGCAGGAGGGGAAGTGGGAGGATGGGGGGAAGGAGTAGAAGGTGGGGAGGAAGACGGAGAGGAGAGAAATGGGAAGGAGAAAAAAGGAAAAGGTGAAGAGAGGAAATGAAGGAGGAGGTGGAGGAATAAAGAGAAAGAGGGGAAGGGAGGAGGCAGGGAAGGTTGGAAGGAGGGGATGTATAATTAGCCAAGAGGGTGGGGTGTGGGAGGGGGGAGATCAAGGTAAGGTGGATAAAAATCGGAGGTAGAAAGGTCGCGGAGAGTGAGGGGAGAAAGGAGGGAGGGGGGCGGGGATGGAGGAGAAGTTGATTTCATTACCCACAGTTGGGAATGAAAAAGCATTTTACTGGGAATCTTCATCGTGGAAAGTTCATCCTCAACCTTTTCCTTCCTCTCCTTATTTATTCTACTCCTTCTTCTCCTTCTCCTTCTCCCTCTCCCTCCCCCTCTTGTGGAAAACTTATCCTCAATCTTTTTCTTCCTCTTCTTCTCTATTATACTTCCTCGCTTTTTCCCTCTCCTTCTCCTTCTCCTTCTACCTCTCTCCTTTTCTCTCCCTCTCCCTCTACCTCCCCCTCTTGTGGAAAACTCATCCTCAATCTTTTTCTTCCTCTTCTTCTTTATTCTATTTCCTCGCTTTTTCCCTCTCCTTCTCCTTCTCCTTCTCCCTCTTTCTCTCCCTTCCCCTCCCCTCTCCCTCACT
>BOPN01000200.1:598889-601389 GCA_017312705.2 Penaeus japonicus
TGGTGATGATGATGATGGTATGGTGGTGATGATGATGATGATGGTATGGTGGTGATGATGATGATGGTATGGTGGTGGAGATGATGATGGTATGGTGGAGGTGGTGATGATGATGATGATGGTATGGTGGTGATGATGATGATGGTATGGTGGTGGAGATGATGATGGTATGGTGGTGGAGATGATGATGGTATGGTGGAGGTGGTGATGATGATGATGATGGTATGGTGGTGATGATGATGATGGTATGGTGGTGGAGATGATGATGGTATGGTGGTGGTGGTGATGATGATGATGATGGTATGGTGGTGGTGGTGATGATGGTATGGTGGTGGAGATGATGATGGTATGGTGGTGGTGGTGATGATGATGATGATGGTATGGTGGTGGTGGTGATGATGGTATGGTGGTGATGATGATGGTATGGTGGTGATGATGATGATGGTATGGTGGTGGAGATGATGATGGTATGGTGGTGGTGGTGATGATGATGATGATGGTATGGTGGTGGTGGTGATGATGGTATGGTGGTGGAGATGATGATGGTATGGTGGTGGTGGTGATGATGATGATGATGGTATGGTGGTGGTGGTGATGATGGTATGGTGGTGATGATGATGATGGTATGGTGGTGATGATGATGATGGTATGGTGGTGGAGATGATGATGGTATGGTGGTGGTGGTGATGATGATGATGATGGTATGGTGGTGGTGGTGATGATGGTATGGTGGTGATGATGATGATGGTATGGTGGTGGTGGTGATGATGATGATGATGGTATGGTGGTGGTGATGATGATGGTATGGTGGTGGTGATGATGATGATGGTATGGTGGTGGTGGTGATGATGGTATGGTGGTGATGATGATGATGGTATGGTGGTGGTGGTGATGATGATGATGATGGTATGGTGGTGGTGGTGATGATGGTATGGTGGTGGTGGTGATGATGGTATGGTGGAGGTGGTGATGATGATGATGGTATGGTGGTGGTGGTGATGATGATGATGGTATGGTGGTGGTGGTGATGATGATGGTATGGTGGAGGTGGTGGTGATGATGATGATGATGGTATGGTGGTGGTGATGATGATGATGGTATGGTGGTGGTGATGATGATGATGGTATGGTGGTGGTGATGATGATGGTATGGTGGAGGTGGTGATGATGATGATGGTATGGTGGTGGTGGTGATGATGATGATGATGGTATGGTGGTGGTGGTGATGATGATGGTATGGTGGAGGTGGTGGTGATGATGATGATGATGGTATGGTGGTGGTGATGATGATGATGGTATGGTGGTGGTGATGATGATGATGGTATGGTGGTGGTGGTGGTGATGATGGTATGGTGGTGGTGATGATGATGATGGTATGGTGGTGGTGATGATGATGATGGTATGGTGGTGGTGGTGATGATGATGATGGTATGGTGGTGGTGATGATGATGGTATGGTGGTGGTGGTGATGATGATGATGATGGTATGGTGGTGGTGATGATGATGATGGTATGGTGGTGGTGATGATGATGATGGTATGGTGGTGGTGATGATGATGGTATGGTGGTGGTGATGATGATGATGGTATGGTGGTGGTGATGATGATGATGGTATGGTGGTGATGATGATGGTATGGTGGTGATGATGATGATGGTATGGTGGTGATGATGATGATGATGATGATGATGATGGTATGGTGGTGGTGATGATGATGATGGTATGGTGGAGGTGGTGATGATGATGATGATGGTATGGTGGTGATGATGATGATGGTATGGTGGTGATGATGATGGTATGGTGGTGATGATGATGATGGTATGGTGGTGGTGGTGGTGGTGATGATGATGATGATGGTATGGTGGTGGTGGTGATGATGGTATGGTGGTGGTAATGATGATGATGGTATGGTGGTGATGATGATGATGGTATGGTGGTGGTGGTGGTGGTGATGATGATGATGATGGTATGGTGGTGATGATGATGATGGTATGGTGGTGGTGGTGGTGGTGATGATGATGATGATGGTATGGTGGTGGTGGTGGTGATGATGGTATGGTGGTGGTAATGATGATGATGGTATGGTGATGATGATGATGGTATGGTGGTGAGGATAGGGATAGTGAGGATGAGAATGATGATGGTGAAGATGATGAAGAAGAAGGAGAAGAGGAATGATAAACAGACTACAAGTATTTCAGACGTACTGCATAACACAGCTGTACTTAAAATCTGCCGATCCTTCTTCCTTCCACTCTTACATTCTCCCCCTCCTTCTTTATCCCCCACCACCTACTCCCCTCCCTCTTCTGTACTACCTTTCCCCCGCCCACCCCCGCCCATCCCCTCAACACCATCCTTCAACTCCCTCCTCCCCCTCCCCCTCCCCCTCCCCCTACACTTTACGGTATTCTATCCCTCTCCTCCCACACCCTCTCTGATCCCTCCTCCCCCCACCTCCTTTTCTTCATCAACTTTCCTCCCCCTACCCCCTCCCTTACCCT
>BOPN01000200.1:618889-626389 GCA_017312705.2 Penaeus japonicus
CTCGAAAAATATTCATTTCACAGTACTTACAATCTGGAAGGAGGGGAGGAGAATGGAGGGAGAAAGAAAGAAGGATGCAGGGAGGGAAGGGATGAGGAAGAAAGATGAAAGGATGGGAAAACAAGGAATCAGACAGACAGACGGATGGACAGACAGATAGACATCACAAACGGACACAGAGAGAAAACAAATGAAACAAACTCACAAGAACGTACTTACAGTGCCACCATCAGCACAGTCGTACCACGGAGGAATTCTCACCTGAAATAGAATTTCCAATTTGAATACATTTCCGCCCTCAAAACACGCGGATTCTCGGGAATTAACGAACGTCAAGGTTATTAATACACTTTCTATCAAAATCCCTTCGCCCTTCTGCGAATCTACGTCTTTTAACAAGTAGTTATATGGAGTTCTTGATTTTGGGGGACAAGAACTTTTGATTCAGTACGATTTCTGTGTTTTTTGTTTTTTTTTTCTTTTCTTTTTTTACGTAATAGTCAGCTGCTTGTGTGTGTGTGTGTGTGTGTGTGTGTGTGTGTGTGTGTGTGTGTGTGTGTGTGTGTGTGTGTGTGTGTGTGTGTGTGTGTGTGTGTGTGTGTGTGTGTGTGTGTGTGTGTGTGTGTGTGTGTGTGTGTGTGTGTGTGCGTGCATGCTTATGCAAATATGTCTGTATGTTTTCTTGAGTGCGTACGCGTGTGTGTGTCAGTACATAAACGTGTCTTTTCATATCCATTTAGAATTGTTTTTATCCCATAAACTAAACTCCCTCCCAGACATCCCACAGCGACCGCCTTGCCACGCGGCCGTAAACAATGCGATCCCACCACAAGAGGAAATACAAAACGGACTCCCCGTTTCACAACCGCCTTCATCTCCAAGAGGTTGTAAAAGTCTTTTTATTATTTTCCTTTTTTTTATGAGGAAGGGGGGGGGGGTCCCTTTTTGCTAGATCATCATTCTAGAATTATTAGGGTCTCGCTAGTGGGTGTTTTTTTTTTTTTTTTTTTTTTGTAAATGTGGGTAGTTGTATGCTGTTTGTTTGCATATATAAATATGTTTGTGTGTGGGTGGGTGTGTGTAACCACATATACACACATACATATATATATATTTACCCCCACTTTGAATTAGATATTGATTAAGATATTTATGATAGTAATGATGATGATGATGATGATGATGATGATGATAATAGTAATAATAATAATAATATCATTAATGATAATAATAACGATAATAATGGTAACAATAATGATAATACTAATACAATTAATATTGATAATAATAATGAAAATAATAATAATAATAATAATAATAATAATAATAATAATAATAATAACAAGAACAACAACAACAATAATAATAATAATAACAATAACAATAGTGATAATAATAATCAAAAATGATTACAACAATAATAATGATTAGAACAATATTACCATAACTTTTATTTTAACAACAATAAAATATAACATCATCCACAAAACGGCCAAACCACAGCAGCAATGACCATATTAAAAGAAAAAAATAACATTAAGCAATGACCACACTAACAAAAACAAAAACAAAAAAATCATGAAAAGAAGAAGAAAAAGAAAAAAAAAGACAATAAACATTGAAAAAAAACACTATCACTAGGCACCAATTTCCGACTTGATTCTCTGCGTTTCCGACAACATTTGCGAGACACGGAACGAGTGCTGCTGCCACGTCATCTCGGAACGGAACGGAACGGAACGGTGGAAACTCGTAACGGAACGGAACGGAACGGAACGGAACGGTGGAAACTCGTAACGGAACGGAACGGAACGGAACGGAACGGTGGAAACACGTAACGGAACGGAACGGAACGGTGGAAACTCGTAACGGAACGGAACGCAACGGAACGGAACGGTGGAAACTCGTAACGGAACGGAACGGTGGAAACTTGGAACGGAACGGAACGGAACGGAACGGAACGGAACGGAACGGTGGAAACTCGTAACGGAACGGAACGGAACGGTGGAAACTCGTAACGGAACGGAACGAACGGAACGGAACGGTGGAAACTCGTAACGGAACGGAACGGAACGGTGGAAACTCGTAACGTAACGGAACGGAACGGAACGGAACGGAACGGAGTGTTTGCGAATTGGAAGGGCAAGAGGGATGAAAGAGAAGGAGAAAACGACGAAGAGGAAGAAGGAAAGAAGACACTGAAGAAGGAAAATGAGAAGATGAAGGAGAAGAAGAAAAAGAAAAAGAAGGAGAAGAATACAACGACTTCGAAGAACAAGAGGACAAGAACAATAAGAAGAAGACGGGGAGCAACAACAAGAAAGAGGAGGAGGAGAATAGAAGATAAGAAAAAGAATAAATGAGCAGATAAAAGGATTCGAAGGAAAACTACAATGTGTCTGGTTATGATGTCACACGCATGAGACGCGTGAGAGTGCATGTAAAATGCAGTGCATGACGTAGCGTCACGTACATGATATAGTACCTGCATGATTGTGTTTCCAGTGTCTGTGCTAGTCTGGGACCTTGAATTGCATGGCCAGGATATGCGGTCGAATGCAGATTGTATAGAGGGAGGGGAGGGAGGGAGGGGGTGGAAACTCGTAACGGAACGGAACGGAACGGTGGAAACTCGTAACGTAACGGAACGGAACAGTGGAAACTCGTAACGGAACGGAGCGGTGTTTGCAGTGGAAGGGCAAGAGGGATGAAGAGAAGGAGAGAAAACGACGAGGAAAGAAGGAAGATGACATTGAAGAAGGAAAATGAGAAGATGAAGGAGAAGAAGACGAAGAGGAAGAAGAAAAAGAAAAAGAAGGAGAAGAATACAACGACTTCGAAGAACAAGAAGACAAGAACAATAAGAAGAAGACGGAGAGCAACAACAAGAAAGAGGAGGAGAATAGAAGATAAAAAAAAAGAATAAATGAGCAGATAAAAGGATTCGAAGGAAAACTACAATGTGTCTGGTTATGACGTCACCCGCCATGTGACGCGTGAGAGTGCATGTAAAATGCAGTGCATGACGTAGCGTCACGTACATGATATAGTACCTGCATGATTGTGTTTCCAGTGTCTGTGCTAGTCTGGGACCTTGAATTGCATGGCCAGGATATGCGGTTGAATGCAGATTGTATAGAGGGAGGGGAGGGAGGGAGGGAAGCAGAGGGGGAGGGAGGGAGGGAGGGAGGGAGGGATGGGGAGGGAGGGAGGGAGGGAGGGAGGGAGGGAGGGAGGGAGGGAGGGAGGGAGGGAGGGAGGGGAGGGAGGGAGGGAGGGAGGGAGGGAGGGAGGGAGGGAGGAAGGGAGGGAGGGAGGGGAGGGAGGGAGGGAGGGGAGGGAGGGAAGCAGAGGGGGAGGGAGGGAGGGAGCAGGAGAATGAGAAGGAGGGAGGGAGAGAGAGCAGGAGAAGGAAAAGGAAAGAGGGAAGGAGGGAGGTAGGGAAGGGGAAAGAAAGGAAATAGGGAGGGAGGGAGGAAGAGCAGGATATGAAAAGGAGAGAGGGAGGGAGGGATAAAAGAAGGGACGGAGGAATGGGAGGGGAAAGAGGGAAAGAATGCAAAAAGAAAAATGATAGAAAATCACTCCTTCCACTTTTCATGATCTCCCTTTCAAATCGTTCTCCCAACCCACCCCTTCCCCCTCTCCTCATCCCTCCCAGCCCCACCCCTTCCCCCCTCTCACCATCCTCCAAGCCCCATCCCTCCCCCTCTCACCATCCCCTCCCTTCCTCTACCCATCCCACCCCAACCCCACCCCCTTCCCCCCTCTCCACCATCCCCTCCCAACCCCACCCTTCCCCTCTCACCATCCCTCCCTTCACTCTACCGCCACTCCCAGCCCCACCCCCTTCCCCCTCTCACCATCCCCTCCCTTCACTCTACCATCCCCTCCCAACCCCACCCCTTCCCTCCCCTCTCTGTCCCTCCCAACCCCTCCCCCTTCCCCTCTCTCCCTGCATCCCCTCCCTTCACTCTACCATCCCCTCCAACCCACCCCCCTTCCCCTCTCACCATCCCCTCCCAACCCCACCCCCTTCCCCTCTCTCACCATCCCCTCCCTTCCTCCTACCATCCCCTCCCAGCCCCACACCCCTTCCCCACTCTCATCCCCCTCCCCAACCCCACCCCCTTCCCCTCTCTCACCATCCCTCCTTCACTCTACCATCCCCTCCCAACCCCACCCCCTTCCCCCTCTCACCATCCCCTCCCTTCACTCTACCATCCCCTCCCAACCCCACCCCTTCCCCCTCTCACCATCCCCTCCCAACCCCACCCCTTCCCCCTCTCACCATCCCCTCCCTTCCTCTACCCTCCCCCTCCCAACCCCCACCCCCTTCCCCCCTCTCACCATCCCCCTCCCCTTCTCCCTGCATCCCCCTCCCAACCCCACCCCCTTCCCCCCTCTCCTGCATCCCTCCCAACCTCCCTTCCCTCTCTCACCATCCCCTCCCCTTGCTCCACCATCCCCCTCCCAACCCCACCCCCTTCCCCCTCTCACCATCCCCTCCCTTCACTCTGCCATCCCTCCCAGCCACCCCTTCCCCCTCTCACCATCCCCTCCCAACCCCACCCCCTTCCCCTCTCTCTCCTGCATCCCCTCCCTTCACTCTACCATCCCCTCCCCAGCCCCACCCCCTTCCCCCTCTCACCATCCCCTCCCAACCCCACCCCCTTCCCCTCTCTCACCATCCCCTCCCTTCACTCTACCATCCCCTCCCAACCCCACCCCCTTCCCCCCTCTCACCATCCCCTCCCAACCCCACCCCCTTCCCCTCTCTCACCATCCCCTCCCTTCCTCACCACCATCCTCCCCAACCCCACCCCCTTCCCCCCTCTCACATCCCCTCCCCAGCCCCACCCCCCTTCCCTCTCACCATCCTCCCAACCCACCCCTTCCCCCTCTCACCATCCTCCCAACCCCATCCCTTCCCCTCTCACCATCCCCCTCCCAGCCCCACCCCTTTCCCCCTCTCTGCATCCCCTCCCAACCCACCCCTTCCCCCTCTCACCTTCCCCCTCCCCAGCCCACCCTTTCCCCCTCTCACCATCCCCTCAGCCCCACCCCTTCCCCCTCTCACCATCCCCTCCCAACCCCACCCCCTTCCCCCTCTCACCATCCCCTCCCAGCCCCACCTTCCCCTCTCACACATCCCCTCCCCAGCCCACCCCCTTCCCCCCTCTCACCATCCCCTCCCAACCCCACCCCCTTCCCCTCTCTCACCATCCCCTCCCTTCACTCTACCATCCCCCTCCCAACCCACCCCTTCCCCCTCTCATCCTCCCAACCCCACCCCCTTCCCCCTCTCACCATCCCCTCCCAACCCCACCCCTTCCCCCTCTCACCATCCCCTCCCAACCCCACCCCCTTCCCCCTCTCACCATCCCCTCCCAACCCCACCCCCTTCCTCTCTGCCTTCCCCACCCCAGCCCCACCCTTTCCCCCTCTCTCACCATCCCCTCCCAACCCCCACCCCCTTCCCCCCCTCTCTCCTCCCCTCCCAACCCCCACCCCCTTCCCCTCTCACCTTCCCCTCCCAACTCCCCCACCCTTTCCCCTCTCTCACCATCCCCTCCCAACCCCACCCCCTTCCCCCCCTCTCCCTCAACCCCACTCCTTCCCCTCTCACCTTCCCTCCCAACCCCACCCTTTCCCCTCTCACCCATCCCCTCCCAACCCCACCCCCTTCCCCCCTCTCTGTCCCTCCCAACCCCACCCCCTTCCCCCTCTCTCACCATCCCCTCAACCCCACCCCTTTCCCTCTCTCTCACCATCCCTCCCCCAACCCACCCCCTTCCCCTCTCTCACCATCCCCTCCCAACCCCACCCCCGCTTCCCTCTCGCCATCCCCTCCCAGCCCCCACCCCCTTCCCCCTCTCTACATCCCCTCCCAACCCCACCCCTTCCTCTCACCTTCCCCTCCCAACCCCACCCTTTCCCCCTCTCACCATCCCCTCCCAACTTCCACCTTTCCCCCTCTCACCATCCCCTCCCAACCCCACCCCTTCACCTCTCACCATCCCCCTCTCACCATCCCCTCCCAACCCCACCCCCTTCCTCTCCTCACCCTCCCCTCCCTTCCTCTACCATCCCTCCCAACCCCACCCCCTTCCCCCTCTCACCATCCCCTCCCAACCCCACCCCCTTCCCCTCTCTCACCATCCCTCCTTCACTCTACCATCCTCCCCAGCCCCACCCCCTTCCCCCTCTCACCATCCCCTCCCCAGCCCCCACCCCCTTCCCCTCTCTCACCATCCCCTCCCTTCACTCTACCATCCCCTCCCAACCCCACCCCCTTCCCCCCTCTCACCATCCCCTCCCAACCCCACCCCCTTCCCCTCTCTCACCATCCCCTCCCTTCACTCTACCATCCCCTCCCAACCCCACCCCCTTCCCCCCTCTCACCATCCCCTCCCTTCACTCTACCATCCCCTCCCAACCCCACCCCCTTCCCCTCTCTCACCATCCCCTCCCAACCCCACCCCCTTTCTTATCATTGTTCCCCTGGAGGCCAATTCGCCCGCTGGGAAAGTATAACCTCAGGTGGGAGTCTCAGCGGAGGCGTCTACAACCTCCTTGCGGGTGAATCTTGACCCTTAGGGAGTCTGTTTATTAAGGTCATTATCCCATGTTCAAAGGGATTAAAGACTGATTTCACTTTGCCGATGTTATCTGGCTGTTAATCACCTATTCAACTACATGTATTTGTTTATATATATATATATATATATATATATATATATATATATATATATATATATATATATATATATATATATTTTTTTTTTTTTTTTTTTTTTTTTTTTTTTTTTTTTTTTTTTTCTTTTTTTCTTTCTTTCTTTCTTTCCTACCTATATGTGTATATTATCTACCTATCTGTCTTTTTAATTCATGTGTGTGTGTGTGTGTGTGTGTGTGTGTGTGTGTGTGTGTGTGTGTGTGTGTGTGTGTGTGTGTGTGTGTGTGTGTGTGTGTGTGTGTGTGTGTGTGTGTGTGTGTGTGTGTGCGTGCGCGCGCGTCCGTAGGCGTTGGTAAATCAACTTAAAAAATAAAAAATCCCAAATCCCCCCCCCCCCCCCCCACGCCTGCCTTCGTTCCCTTGAGAAGATCCGCTCCCAATCCGCCCATGAGGAAATCCCCGCCGCCGAATCCGAACGCCGCCCGCGACGCATCCAATCTCTTTAGCGACACAATTTCGCTCCCGCGGGATTGGGGACACCAACCCTCAACATTAAGGGATCGAGTCCCTTGGGAGAGCATGCGATTCCCCTTCCCTCCCTATCCCCTTCCCCCACCTCCTCTTTGGCACCCTAACCTAACCTCGATCCCCCCCCCTCCCCTCCCTTGCCCTCTCCTATCCCCCCCCCCCCCATCTCCAATCCCCCTCCCCCCTCCCCCACCATCCCTATCCTCCTAGTCCCACTACCTCATCCCTCCCCGTCCCCCACCCCTCTGACGGAGCTCCCCTCAGCCCCCCCCCCCCCTAAACACCTAAACTCT
>BOPN01000200.1:631389-633889 GCA_017312705.2 Penaeus japonicus
TGAGTAAGTGAGCGAGTGAGTGCGTGAGTGAGTGGGTGAGTGAGTGAGTGGGTGAGTGAGTGAGTGAGTGAGTGAGTGAGTGAGTGAGTGAGTGAGTGAGTGAGTGGGTGAGTGAGTGAGTGAGTGGGTGAGTAAGGGAGGGTGGGTAAGAGTGAGCGGATTGAGTGAATTAGTGGTAAGAGATCATGAGTGACAGAGTGGTGAGGCGGGATGGGTGAGTGAGTGAGTGGGTGGGTGGGTGGGTGGGTGAGTGAGTGAGTGAGTGAGTGAGTGAGTGAGTGAGTGGGTGGGTGAGTGAGTGAGTGGGTGGTTGAGTGAGTGAGTGGGTGAGTGAGTGAGTGAGTGAGTGGGTGGGTGGGTGGGTGAGTGGGTGGGTGAGTGAGTGACTGAGTGGGTGAGTAAGTGGGTGGGTAGGTGATTGAGTGAATAGGTAAGTGAGTGAGTGATAGAGTGAGTTAGTGATAGGGGAAGTAATTGGGTGAGTGACAGAGTGGGTGAGTAAGTGGGTGGGTGGGTGAGTGAGTGGGTGGGTGAGTGAGTGAGTGAGTGGGTGAGTGAGTGAGTGAGTGAGTGAGTGGGTGGGTGAGTGGGTGAGTGAGTGGGTGGGTGGTTGAGTGAGTGAGTGAGTGGGTGAGTAAGTGGGAGGGTGGGTGGGTGAGTGAGTGATTGAGTGAATTAGTGGTAGGGTGAGTGATTGGGTGAGTGACAGAGTGGGTGAGTAAGTGGATGGGTGAGTGAGTGAGTGGGTAGGTGGGTGGGTGGGTGAGTGAGTGAGTGAGTGAGTGAGTGAGTGGGTGGGTGAGTGAGTGAGTGGGTGGTGAGTGAGTGAGTGAGTGGGTGAGTGAGTGAGTGAGTGAGTGAGTGGGTGGGTGGGTGGGTGAGTGGGTGGTTGAGTGAGTGACTGAGTGGGTGAGTAAGTGGGTGGGTAGGTGATTGAGTGAATAGGTAAGTGAGTGAGTGATTGAGTGAGTTAGTGATAGGGGAAGTAATTGGGTGAGTGACAGAGTGGGTGAGTAAGTGGGTGGGTGGGTGAGTGAGTGGGTGGGTGAGTGAGTGAGTGAGTGAGTGAGTGAGTGAGTGAGTGAGTGAGTGAGTGAGTGAGTGGGTGGGTCGGTGGGTCGGTGGGTGGGTGGGTGAGTGAGTGAGTGAGTGAGTGAGTGGGTGGTTGAGTGAGTGAGTGAGTGGCTGGGTGGGTAGACGAGTGAGTGAATGAATGAGTAGGTGAGTGAGTGAGTAAGTGAGTGAGTGAGTATGCGAGTGAATGAGTAAGCAATTGAGTAAGCAATTGAGTGAGTGAGTAACGTTCATCCGCCTTCAGTCGCGTCGCCCCTGACCTTGGAGGCCGGAAGGCGATTCCAAACCAAAGAAGAAAGAGGAGGAACATGATCCTTTTCCTCTCTCTTTCTCTCTTCTTCTTCCCTTTCATCATCTTGGGTGGGTGGGTGAGTGAGTGACTGAGTGGGTGAGTAAGTGGGTGGGTAGGTGATTGAGTGAATAGGTAAGTGAGTGAGTGATTGATTGAGTTAGTGATAGAGGGAGTGATTGGGTGAGTGACAGAGTGGGTGAGTAAGTGGGTGGGTGGGTGAGTGAGTGGGTGGGTGGGTGGGTGGGTGAGTGAGTGAGTGAGTGAGTGAGTGAGTGAGTGAGTGAGTGGGTGGGTGGGTGGGTGGGTGAGTGAGTGAGTGAGTGAGTGAGTGAGTGGGTGGGTGGGTGATTGAGTGAATAGGTGAGTGAGTGAGTGAGTAGGTGAGTGATTGAGTGAGTTAGTGATAGAGTGAGTGAGTGATTGGGTGAGTGAGTAAGTGAGTGAATGAGTAAGCAATTGAGTAAGCAATTGAGTAAGCGAGTGAGTGAGTGAGTAACGTTCATCCGCCTTCAGTCGCGTCGCCCCTGACCTTGGAGGCCGGAAGGCGATTCCAAACCAAAGAAGAAAGAGGAGGAACATGATCCCTTTCCTCTCTGTTTCTCTCTTCTTCTTTCCTTTCTTCATCTTCATCTATTCACTCATTTCCTCGACTCTTCTCTCGCTCTCCCCTTCACCTTGACCTTCACGTTTAATGGGGTAGCCGGGGGTGGGTGGGCGTAAGGGGGTGAGTGAGGGAAGGGAGGAGGGAAGGGGGAGGGAAGGGAGGAGGGAGGGAGGGAGGGAGGGAGGGAGGGAGGGAGGGAAGGAGGGAGGGAGGGAGGGAGGGAAGGAGGGAAGGAAGGAGGGAGGGATGGAAGGAAGGAGGGAGGGAGGGAGGGAGGGAAGAAGGGAGGGAGGGAGAGAATGAGGGATAGATAGAGGGAAGGAGTGAAGGAGATAGGGAGGAAAAGAAGGAAGGAAGGAGGAAAAGAGTGACTGACTCACTGACTGAATGAGTGAACGAGTTAGCGAGTGAGTGAGTAAATGAATAAGAGAGTGAGTGAGTGAATGAATAAGAGAGTGAGTGAGTGAGTGAATAAGAGAGTGAGTGAGTGAATAAGAGAGTGAGTGAGTGAGTGAATAAGAGAGTGAGTG
>BOPN01000201.1:0-2500 GCA_017312705.2 Penaeus japonicus
AAACCTCTTTCTTCTTCTTTTTCTCTTCTACTTCTTCCTTCTTCTTCTCTTCCTTTTCTTCGTCTTTGTTTTCCTCCTTCTCCTCCTCTTGTCCTTTTTATGTCTTCTCTTCTTACTTTTTTTCTTCTTCTTCGGCTTCCTCCTCTTCCTTTTCCTTTTTTTCTTTTTCTCCTCCTCTTCTTTATCATTTTTTTTTCTTCTCTTTCCTTATCCTCTTCTTTTGTTGTTTTTCTTCTTCTTCATCAAGTTCCTCATAATCTGTTCTTCCTCTTTTTTCTTCTCGGTCTACTTCTTTCCCCCACCCCCCCTTTCTTCTTTTTCTACCTCCTCCTCCTCCTTCTTCGTTTTTTTTTTCTTTTTCTTCCTCAACTTCTTCCTCATCTTCTTCTGTTCTCCCTCCTCCTTCTTCTCCGTTCTCTTTTTTTCCTCCTGCTCCGCCTCTTCCTTCTTCTGTTCACTCTACCTCGTGCACGTTTTTTTTCTTCTTCATCTTCTTCCACTTTCAATGCTAGAACTTTGGACTTTCTGAGAATGGATGTTCATTTAATGTTATTGTTATTATTATTGTTTCCATCAGTTTGTTTTCATCATTGCTTTCATTCTTATTTTCCATTTTGTTATCATTAACGTTGATTTTGTATTTTTCTTCTTATGATTTATAAGATGAAAAAATCCCTTTTGTCATCATTAAAGTTGATTTTGTATTTTTCTTATCATAATTCTTATCATCATTATCATTATTTGGAGGCAACACGTTAATAAATGATAATAACCTCTTAAGAGCTTGAGATGTTGCACGAGGATGTTGCTTCTAAAGGTAAAACGATCCTTCAGTCTCTTGTGTTCAGGAGTCCTTAGGGAAGCAGGAGTGCCAAGGAAAAAAAAACAACAGCAGGAACAACGATAAAAATAACAGCGTTGATCTCCAGAGAACAAGAGGGACATGATATAAACAAACAGAATAAAAGTTGCACTAATGAACACTTACACGTGGACAAGAATATAAGCTAGAGACACAGAAGGTGTATTGTAACACAGTAGACTGATATAAATGAAGGAAACATAACAAATGGAAAAAGGGTTTTAAGTCTAAAATTTACTATATTTTGTAATACAAGCTCAGTAGTGTATTTCAGTATAATTGACTTTGGTACAGGATATATATATATACATACATACACACACACACACACACACACACACACACACACACACACACACACACACACACACACACACACACATATATATATATATATATATATATATATATATATATATATATATATATATATATATATATATATATATATATCAGCTTGCTTCGGAACACACACACGTACACACACCCACACACACAGACACACACACACAAACACACACACACACACAAACAAACACACACACCTTCTACCCATTATACTTACACATCCACAAGCACTGCATATAACTCCATATTGCACGATATCGTAAATCTAAAGATTCGATCTCGTATGCAATCTGGACAGAACATTTTGCGTCCTTGGGCTGACCTCAATCACTGTTGCTTCCAGGCGACTTGATAGGTTTCATTAGATTGCCATATGACCCTGAGACGATGCATAGCTGGGGCTTTAACGACTCTACACTATTGACGTATTATGAGTCACCTTGTAGCGCCTAACAAGCTTGTATTGTTGCTGTCGTTTAATATCGTCAAGCCAAATGTTTATTCAACCTCAGTAAATAGCCTGTTTAGGATAGCCTGATAGATATAAAATCTTTCTGGGAATGATAGGTGCTCCAAAGAGTAGGTCTTAGGTCTTACGTCATTGTGATTTCGTATGAAGAGTATCAACTTTGTCAGGGAAGTTGGGGCGTCTCCACAAGGAAAAAAGAGTAACTGGCAACTTTTTTTCGGATGAGGTTGCCTGTTGCCTCATAAAGGACTATGTGAGATATATGTTGAATTATCTCCGTGGCAACACAGTTTTCAATATAAACGTAGAGGTGCCTAACTAACACCTTGATAAAGTAGAGTCAGTTTCCAGCATGAACAGTTTGCTTTTCATGTGCATTTTAATAGTTTTATGTGATTGTCTTTCAACTTTTCTTTCTGCTAGATTGGTTTTCTTCTTACTGATATCTCCTCCAGACAGTATCTCAAATGATATTTTTATGTGCATTCTTGTTTTGATCACACATTATCACACACACACACACACATATATATATATATACATATATATATATATATATATATATATATATATATATATATATATATATATATATATATATATATATTCATGTACACACACACACACACACACACACACACACATATATATATATATATATATATATATATATATATATATATATATGTATGTATAAGTTTTTAAATTTTTTAAATTTTATATATATGTTACGCTCAATGTTAATAGTTGCCTAATGTGTACATTAGGCAAAAATGGTTTGGTTAGGTTAGGTTAGGTTAAGTTAGGTTAGGCTAAGTTAG
>BOPN01000201.1:17500-22500 GCA_017312705.2 Penaeus japonicus
TCATTATTATTATCATTATTGTCATTATTTTTATTTTTATCATCACCATTATTATCATTGTTACCATTATTATCGCCATGATCATTAGTATTATCATTCTCATCATTTATAGTTTAATGATAGCGATATTTATAATTATCATCATCTTATTATTTTAAACGTAATCAGTATCAATACACACCCTTCCTGTGATTATCACTGATATTGCCTCTATTATCATTAACATCACTATTATCACAGAAAAGGACGGAAACAGAACAGAAAAGAAAAGCAACAACGATACGAGGGATAACTAAAGCAAAAGGGGTAATAATGAATGAACTTTGCAATCAATTCCTTTTTTTAAGGGAAATGGCAACTATGGCGAAACTTAATTTGATTTCCAAGACCTTAATTCGCACAGTGTCGAGCGTCTATCGCGAAATCTGACGATGATAAGAAGTTGCCAATATTTCCCCGTTAGTAAATCGGCAAAAAAAAAAAAAAAAAAAAAAAAAAAAAAAAAAAAAAAAAAAAAAAAAAAAAAAAAAAAAACATCAGCTGCCACCAGATAATTTCAAATTCAAATTGGTTGATTTATACGTGCCATGTGGTTGTACTTTATTTGCACGTTCGGCTTCTTGTACTTTTATTGCGTTTTCGGTTTGGCATTTTGAGTTTGTGATTTTGTCATTTGTTGTAAGTTACGATACGCTTATAGAATAGTGTTGATCTATTCTGTAAATTGAAATAGATGATCAGGATGATAATGATATTAAAGCTAGTTATGATAATCACAGCGATGACAGTCTGATGACGTTAGTGAATATGATAAAGAAGGTGATGATAATGATAATCATAAATGTAATGATGAACGTAACGAGAGTAGAAACACAAATAGAAACGAATTTAATATTAATAATGATGAAACAAAAATAATAATGATAATAATGACAGTGATGGTGATAATACGTCACCAACTGATGGCATTGATATCCTTGACAATAATAGTAATCTTTATTATCATGACATCATCATCACCTTCATTATTATCATAATCATTACCATCATTGTTCTCATAGTAATAATCATCATTATCATTATGATTCTTAAAATTCCAATAATTATTAATATTACTCCTCCTCTGACGCAACTACATTGTTAGAATTATCATTATCATCATTATTGACATCATCATTATCATAATTCATACCATCCTTGTTTTCATTTCCATCCTCATCATTATAGATATATAAATCCGCGATAATGACATAACCACAAAAAGGGCCGACATGTATATATATATATATATATATATATGTATATATATATATATATATATATATATATATAGTGTTTATAGATGGTTAAAGCCAAACGCATAACAAACAGCTGTTGGCGCCAGAGACGTGGAAATCCTTCGCGTAATTGCATTCAAGAAATCTGGATATCTAAAAAGAATTCATGGAGACAGACAGATTGCATTGCATAAGGGCTGCGGACACTTTCCTTTAAACACGTAAGAAACGTTTTATAAGTTCGTATAGTAAATATGGTAGTAAGGTAATGTAATAGGGAAATTATGTTAGGTATTATTAAGGAAAATGATAAGGAATAATAATGATAAAAATAATGAATAAGGAATAATAATGAATAAGGAATAATAATAAGGAAAAAAGGAATAGGGAATAATAACATATAATAAGTAATTATGTTAGTTATGGTAATAAGGGAAATTATATCACTGGTAACATTCTTGCAATGCCAATAATCATGACAATAACATGAACCAAAACTAGTATCTCCACTGATAATGATTATGATGATGATGACAACAGTAAATCTACTGAGGCTTGAATCGATGGTGATGATAATGATATTAGTAACAACTATCAAAAAGAGGATGAATACGATATGCAATATAATTAAAATAATATAATGATAATGATAGTGATATCATACTGTATAACCATAAGTTTACACACACACACACACACACACACTCACACACACATTCACAAACACACACACACACACACACACACATATATATATATACATATATATACATATATATATATATATATATATATATATATATATATATATACATATATATAGATATATATGTGTATATATGTATATATAGTAGTAGCAGCTGTACAGTGTGGACGTGCTGAACTGTTGCTCTGAAAAACTCCTTAATTTTTCATCCCCGACTGCCACGAGGCTGGGGAGAAATGAACAGAGATTAGTAAAGTATACAAAGCACTGAATGATCTAGAAAAAAATAGGAAAGAAAAAATAGAAAATAAATTAGAACAAAAAACAACTGGAAGGAAAAGAAGTGGCATCAAGGAGAGAGGGGAGGTCAAAATGCTGGGTCAGCAGTTCAGCGTGGCCCAGCTGCTTCCAAGGTGACCTTGACCAGACTTAAATAACTCTAAGGGTTTAAACACTACATGTTTAAACCAAGGAGAAGTAAAAGAAACTCTAAAACTGAAATATGTTTTAAACACAATGAAACAAAACAATTTATATGCCAAACCTGTGATAGAAAAAATACCACAAATGTGAAAATACTTACTTGAAAAACAGGAAAGAAATCATAAGTAATATTGATGCTTACCTAACAGGCATCAATAATGAACTAAAAATAGATCATCAAGAAAATATACAGAAAGACTGCAGCTGGTGCAAAGACACCAATACTAAAAGTAATTCTAGTCTTGAAACTGATGATATATCAGAAGCCATTTTTTTAAAGAACTAATTAGAATTGAGGAAAATAGGGACACAGTAACAGAAAATGTATATGCACCCGTATCAGACATTCTGGAAAAAGAGGAAATGAGCCATATCGGTGACCAAGAAATCAGCACACCCAAAAAGTGTGAAGGGGCATGCCCACTAGAAAACATAATTCTGAAAATGTATGAAGAATTAAAGGACTTCAAGATTCAATGTTTGATGGTGATACAAATATTGAAAGATGGAATTCATGAATTAAAACACGAGCAAAAAGAAAAACCTAAAGAAAAAAAAGGTAATTCAGGCTGCTGAATTGGAAACAGAGAAGGCTGTACAAGACGCTAAAAATGTAAAAGTAAAGCCAAAGAAGAAACAAGAAAATCCAAAGTAAAGTAAATCAGGAAGAAGGGAAAAAAACTGTTTTCTGAAATAGTAAGGCAAAAATCGGATAAACAGGCCAAGAATATTCTAGACAATGATATTTCAGACACTGAACAACCAAAAAAAAGATGATGAGGCTGACTGGAAGGTTGTAGGCGACAAAAAAAAGCAACCAAAACAACCTACAAAAGAAAAGTCAGAGAAGAAAAATGAAGATACATTCAGAGCAAATAGGCTTTTTATATACAATCTAGAAAAAAAGAAGAAAATGATCATGAAATCAGGAAAACAAATGATATGAAAATGATTAATGATATAACAAAATTGAACCTCAATGAAATATCAAAGTTGAGAGTGCCTTTAGAGAGGGCAAATATTTAAAGGAGGCTTTGAGACTAAGGCCAATTAAGGTCAAATGAAAAAATGAAAAACAGAAATGGAAACTGATTGGAAAGAATATGAAACTAAAGGAAATTGATGAATATAAAGAATCATGGATATCACCAGACTTGAGCTATGAAAAAAAGGCAAAGTCAAAAAACATTGATAAATAAACTAAGAGAAAACAGAGAAAAAGACGGAGCAGGAAAACACTGGTATATCACCAGCAATAGACAGAGACATTCAGTCCTGCAAAGCATACCTATTCGAACAAAGGCACCGGGGGAAGGTCCAGCTCCCCCAAAATAGGGGGAAACAACAACAACTATCTAACAACAATAGGTAATGTAGACACGCAAATAAATTATTTATTTGAGACTCATATTGCTAAATATACAGGGATTATATCCAAACAGTAATCAGACAAAACCTACATATCTAGAGGACATGGCAAAGATCAACAATTATTCAATGATAGCTCTTACAGAAACTCATCTGAATGAAGACATAAAAAATGAAGAAATTAAAATTAATAACTATGAGCTAATGAGAAAAGATAGAAATAAGAGAAGCAGAGGAGGTGTAGCTCTTTATATCAGGAAAGAATTAGCAACTAGAATGGATACTCTAATAGAATACTCTAATAATACAGTAGAAATACTAGGGGTATTGACAAAAGATATAAAAGAGCTATACATTATTTTATACAGACCTCCTGGAATAACAGAAACATCTTTCAATGAATCACTAGGCATCATTAGTAATTACATTGTCAATACAAGGGAAATTGAAGGTATCATTATACTTGGCGATTTTAATTTCCCCTTTATCGATTGGGAAACAAAGAAAATAAAGATAAGAGCAAATGCCACTAAGATGAAAAACAACAAGCGAGAATGCTTATAGATTTTGAAGAAATTTTTTACCTTAACCAAATCATCAATATTTCAACGAGGGAAGAAAATATACTGGACCTTGTTTTCATTAGTATAGGGGAAGATGTAAACAACATATCATCAACTTATACAGCTCAATCAGACCACAAAATAATTGAAATCACAATGAATAAGTTAGATAATCAGAAAAGTAGTAAAAAACAGATAGCCGAAGCAGAAAAGAGTCTCAGATCTTTAAACTTTAGCCATAATCAAATAGACTGGAAAAAAATTAAATGCAACACTATAAAAGTCACTGAAAGATATTGACGTCCTCTTAACACCAAATGATATACTGGAGAAGCTTTATAATGCATTTAAAGATGTTTGTAGAATGTTTGTGCCCCCTAAAACAACAGAAACAAGAATATTATACCAAGAGATCTAAGGATCATGTTAAGAAACAAACAAACCAAAAAAAAAAAAAAAAAAAAAAAAAAAAAAAAAAAAAAAAAAAAAAAAAAAAAAAAAAGGTAAAAAAAAAAAAAAAAAAAAAAAAACAAAAAAAAAAAAACAGATCAGATCAAGAGAGAAAGGATCAAAGCAGAGATAAGGCTAATGGAAGATAAATTA
>BOPN01000201.1:37500-42500 GCA_017312705.2 Penaeus japonicus
AAAACAATTCACAATAAACAACAACCATACAAATAAAAGACGGCAAATAATAGCAAAAGAGTGAACGTTGCAAATTTCGATCAGATTAGATCATGGAAACATTATTTCACATAAAATATCATACATCAAACGACACGGAATTCATTTCAAACGGTTCATTTGGTATTTGATCAAGTTAATAAAAAATAGGATACGGTTACCACCCGTCCATTTAGTCACATGGTAAGCATATTTCATATAACTATACATTTCTGTAATTATGTTTGATGTTTCTAGTCAAAGGAAACAAATAAAAACTGTATTTCAAAGTATGCAACTCAAAGTACGTACAATTACGCTGGTAATTAAACATATTAAACATGACGGTAAAATGTTCATATCATTTGATATTGTATAGTGTATCCGTTTCATAATTAATGTGTTTGTAAATAGAGATCTGAAGATGTAATCATGCTCTTAAGTTTTAATAGATATCTAGCATATCTTTTTGTGTATCTCTTATATATCTGTATCTTTTTATCAGTCCATGTGTGTCCATGTGCATGTATGTATTGTGAACTGGTATCTTTTTATGGGTCCACGTATGTACATGTGCATGTATGTATTGTGTACTTCTATGATAATAATGATAACAGAAATTTTGATGGAATCACATGTCTTAGTAACAAACACACGCACACACACATACACACTTCAATGGAAATAAGCAGGCGTCCCCTTTAATTAATACCATGTCTTCTTAAATAACATAAAGAAATATGTGAGATGAAATAGCCTCAGGCGGAATGTCTGTTAATTTGCAACTATATCAAGCCCAAATCTCTTCCATATTAATTCAAACAAAGGTATTCATCCTCACGAGAAAGTGAGAGAAAGAGAAAAAAAACAAAAACAAGAGTTTATCTTGATCTTTTTATTGCAATTCAGAATAGTGACTGCAGTTGCCTGAAACCCAATGGAGCAAGTGTATTAGGTTCTCCGAACATAAACTTATTTCAAAGTAGAATTAATTCATGAATCTGATGTTCGTCTATCTGATTTCATCGGAATTTATGGCCGGAACTTAACGAGAAATTAATTCAGGCGCCAAATTTAAACATCATCAGCAGGAAATGACTTCGCCACAATTTACGTTTATTTCCTAGATACAGCGGGGATTAACGCGAGATTTTGTGTGGGTGACGGATGGCTGGGAAAAAACCCGTGGACTATCGTTGAGCCTTTAATGTATGATAAACGTATGGAGTGGTCATCAGATACAGCACGAACACAGGCTCATATCTTCATATTCACAAACAAATAAACACACACAGCATACACACATACAAAAAAACAACAAAAAAACATATACATATATAACATAAACAAACAATCATGTCAACACACACAAACACATTCACACACCACATAAAAACAAACAAAAAAACACACACACACACATAAACAGACAGACACACAGAACACACAGAACACACACACACACACACAAATCCATACAAAGAAAGCTTGAACAGGACGACCTGTAGTCGCTGCATATTTCACCCAAAATAATGGGCTCCGTTCGAATATGTTTCATGTTACGGAACACAACATCACTGTTATAGTCCCTCGTTAGCAAGGAGGCTGAGGGCTGACCTGGCACGGAAGCTGTGTGTAACGGAGCAGAAGGTCCGGTTTGTTCAACAAGTAATGCACGGCCGAGATGTGATGCTCTGGAATGCACTGACGGAGGGAGATAGATGAACACTTTATTGAAAATTTCGGGACATGAATCGTGTATATACATATATATATGTATATATATAGATAGATAGATAAATAGATAGATAGATAGATAGATAGATAAATTAATAGACAGATATAATTTTTATTTATTATTTATTTTCTGACCAAAGCTTATATTTCCAGGCTTGCCACAAAGTTATGAACAGTGTGGTGGCTGTGAAAGAACACACTTTTTCTGAAGCTCACATGAAGTTAAGTGGAGTCACTTTACTAGTGCTATTGCCATATCTTACATATATATATATATATATATATATATATATATATATATACATATATATATACACACACACACACACACACACACACACATATATATATATATATATATATATATATATATATATATATATATATATATGTATATGTACTATATATATATATGTATATATATATATATATATATATATATATATATATATTTATATATATATATATATATATATATATATATATATATATATATATATATATGTGTGTGTGTGTGTGTGTGTGTGTGTGTGTGTGTGTGTATGTGTGTGTGTGTGTGTGTTTATATATATATATATATATATATATATATATATATATATATATATATATATATATATATATACATAGACATATATATATATATATATATATATACACACATTGACACGCACACTTTGCCATCATAATCATTAACAGCGTTACGCATACAGATGCTGCACCGTTGAATCGAAAGGGCGAAGGCAAACACACATTCGATTCGAATCAACGACATTTGGACGCAAATCCGTATTTGCATAATTTTTGAGCAACAGACAACACCACTGCATAATTGAAGTGCGCCATAATCTCACAGCAAAAAAAAAAAAAGACTATTCAGCCACAATACCTTTTGAAAACTCTACTTCCAACAACAAACAAAGGCAAAGTTCAAGGCAAAGTTCAAGGCAAAGTTTCGAGGCCTAGAGGCGCTGCATTCAAGATAGCTTCGACACTCACGAACCAAGTTTAATGGCGATTCTCATCTGTCGATCCCGCATTGCAGTCTAAGCCTCAACCTTGGCAGCTAACCACACACACGCAGCAGCATCATGTCAAAGCCTCCCGGGGTCAGGTTATGATTATCAGAGAGGATGACCTTTTGTGCGCCCCTTCTGTGACTTACTTCCACGTTCGATGAAGTGCAGTTCAAGCGGAAACATTCGCAGAGAGGAAAATGTCCAAAGATATCTAATGTCTGCAAAGATAGGTGTATTTACAAAGATATATTCGCCAAAAAAATAATAAATAGATATATTCGCAAAGAAGATAGAGGGATTTCAACGTTGCATCGAGTCTTGAAGCGAGAGAAGTTTGCCAACAGCTGTAACGAGAGCGGCCGTTAAGACCAGTCAATTGCGAATGACTTTGGAAATTCGTTGATTCGATAATGCACAATCCGCGTGCATTTAGATGTCCAGAATTCTTGTCAAATTGATAATGAAAAATTGAAAAAGTTTTTAATCATCACTTTTATTGGATCAACGTCTGTCTACAACGAAGACATGGAAAGATAAGGAGAGATAAAAATAGAATAGAAATAGGGAAATTGTGAGAGAGGGAGAGAGAGAGAGAGAGAGAGAGAGAGAGAGAGAGAGAGAGAGAGAGAGGTGAGTGTATAGAATGCTTGTATATATTAAATACATAAATAAATCAAATACAAATACCATATGAATACTAGACTCCAACTAGTGAGGCAATCGCCGGGTCAGGTCGGGTCAACTTTGACTGATAGGTAATATGCACATAGTTGCCTTCCCAAGTACCTAGACCCTCAACAAGAGCTTAATACCCTCGAGTATCACGCCTCTTACATTCCAGACTACCTTCCCGCATAACCACCGTTGGGGACGGCGGATGCGAACCCCTTCCATATAAGCAGGATGTCTGGAACATACAAATAGACCGTGAATCGACTACGCTACCGTTGACGCCTGATTTCTCCGCCTGTTCATACGTGTTGTGATAGTGTTTATTACTGTGATATATCTATCGTGTACCTTAACGTCAGACTATCTGCGTTATGGAATATACCTGAACTGTACAAACCCTGTGTCTGGCATCAACTGCCTAATCTGTGGTGGGTTATTAGTTACAACAGACTAAGACACCCATCACAGAGAGAAAGAAATTGAGAGAGAGAGAGCGAGAGGAAAAGAAAGAGAAAGAAAATGAGGGAGAGAGAGCGAGAGAGTAAGAGAAAGAGGAAAAGAAAGATAAAGAAAATGAGAGAGGAAAAGTGAATAGCGAGATGAAAAGGCAGAAAGGCAACCACAGAAAATACAAACACAAAAGAAAGAGCAAGAATAAAAAAGAAGAAGAAAAAGAAAGAAAGAAAGAAAAAAAACGAAGAAAGAAATGAACCGAGAAAAAGAAAAGAGAACCATCACCAGGCTGAACCCATTACAGCTAATTAATAGATACTCTAGGATTTAGTGCATACAATTTGAAACTTAAAATGTGTTCTCGGCCCTAATTAAAAATGCATTAACACAAATCACACAACGTATTTCTAATAATCACAACGGAGGGAATGGAGCAGGAACACGTATAATTATGCTCCATCGACTTTCTGCATAAAATATATACGAAACTTTACCATAACAATTAAATCTAATGATAGGAAATATTGCACATGAGCTTTTGTATAAATAAATGTGCGGAAAGTTTATCACTGATCCCATTAGAGAGGGATGTTGATTGATCTATTTTATTTATTTTTATTTATTTTTTATTTATTTATTTATTTATTTTTCCCTCGATTATGAGAATTCTTCTTATTCTTCTTTTCTTGTCATTGCAATACCATTATCACTGGTCTAATTATCACTATTATTATCATTATTACGATTATCGTTGTTGCTATTGTTGTCATTGTTATTGTTGTCCTTATTGTTATTGTTATTTTTATTATTAGTAGTAGTAGTAGTAGTATCCTCATCACTATTATTCTTTATTGTTATTATTATTGATGTTATCACTATCATTATCATTTTCTTAATTATCATTCGCGTCATCATTATTGTCACCATTATAAATATTATTATCATTAATACAATAATGATAGTAATCGTGATAATCGTCTCCATCATTATCATTAATAATTCCATTAGCATCATCAATATTCTCATCATCATTACCATTATCATCACCCTTTTTACTAGATGATATTTTTACCTTAGTATAAAAAGAAGAAGAAGAAGAAG
>BOPN01000201.1:50000-55000 GCA_017312705.2 Penaeus japonicus
AGCTGAGTTAAAAGGACGCATAAATCACTTCAGTTATTGTTATCATCATCACCGTTATTGTATCATTGTTCTTATTTTGATTATTGATGATAGTGTTGGCCTTGCTGTTATTATTGTTATCATCGTAATTATTATAAATATTATCATCATCATCACAATCAATGTGATCATTATTTTAATTATTTTCATTACTATTATCATTATCATTACTATCATTATCATTATTATCAATACCATCCTTATCTTATTATCACTGTTATTATTATTGTTAGTGTTATCATCATGACCATTCTTTTTCATTACTGTTATTATCATGAATGATCATTATTATTACCATAACCATCGTTATCAATATTGTTATCAATATCGTTGTTGTTATCATTATCATTATTATCATTATCGTCTTTATTATAGTCAACATCATCATAGTTTTCATCATCATCGTTATTATTAATACTATTATCATCCTCATTGTTTTTATTATTATTATTACCGTTATCATCATTATTACTATCAATGTTATCATCATTTTTATTATCATTATTGTTATCGCTATCATCATCAATATTCATATCACTATCACTTTCACCATTACTATTATTATTATTACTATGCATATTATCAAAATTGTTATCATCATCAAAGTTATTATAATTTCGTTTTTTTTATGATTTTCAGTTTCATTAATGTTATTGATATTGTCATATATGTCATTATCATAACCATTCTCATTTTTATCATTATTATTATCATTATTATTATACTCATATTATTCTTATTAGCATTATTACTGTTATATTCATTAATATCATTATCATTTCTGTTATCATCATTATTACAAACACTGGGGTTATCATTGCTTTCATTACCATCATTACATCCATCATCATTATTACCACTGATGTTATTACTATCATTATCATCATAATTATTGTTATCATAATCATTATCAGCATTGTTATCAGCATTATTACCATTATTATCAGCTTCATTGGAGTTATCATCATAACTATCATTACAGATGCTTTGATTATTATTATTGTTATTGTTTTCAATATTGTTATTGATATCAATATTTTCACTATATTCATTTTGATAAACTGATAATAAAGTTTATAGTGTCTTTGGTTTCTTGTTTCATTATTTTTTATCATCATTTTCATTATCATCACAATCATTATCATTATTTTGATATTATCACTGTCGTTATTAGCATCATTAAAATATTGTCATTGTTATTATTACTATTATTCTTATCATTGTTATTATCTTTATCATTCCTATAACTGATATTATCATTAATTTTGGTCATTATTATCATTTTTGTTATCATCATTATTGCCTTCAGTCGTTATTATCAGTATCATTGTTATTACTACTATAATTATCATGATTATCATTACCATCACTATCATTAACTACATCATTATTACCAGTTATTGTTATCATCACTACCACCACCATCATCACCAACATTCTTGTCAATGTTATACGCCTTTTCCATTTTAGTTTCGATCATATACGTTTTATCTTACGTAATTGTTCATAATTGCATACTCCTGTGACCAAAAAGCAATGTATTAGACTAAAATGACGTTTGTGTTGCCATCATGTTCATTTGCAACGCATTATGCACGCTAAAAATTATGATTAAAGAATAGATTACGAGTCATTAGCTTTGCAAATTACTCCATAAAACTTATGGTATTGTTATACTGTATTATCACTGATTACGTGTGTGATATATTGAAACTGCTTCGTATTCCGTCGTATAACTGTTTTTTTTGATTTATGGTAATGATCATCGCTGGCAGTTTCCAGAGGGATAAAAAAAATAATAGATAGGATAATCATCAAGATAACATTATAACAGATGAATGATGATTAGGATGAGTTGATAGTAGTAATAGTGGTATTATTGATTATCATTTTTTATCTTTTTTTTCTTTTTTTATCATTTTTTTTGGTTTACTTTTTATTCTGTTCCATGAAAAAAATATCAATAGCATCTAGCAATCACCGAAGTATCTTATATACTTGAACTCTAAAGCATCCCAGTGATTGTCATCAGCTGTTCTGATTCGTTAATTTTTTTCCTATATTTAAAAATATATCGACGAACCAAAAGGAGACCAATACAACATCTATTTTTTTTCTATATATTCACATCAATATTTTCTAAAAAAATAAATATATATTGTAGAAGGAGAATAAATAATACACACGAACACAGGAGATCCTTGTCAAGTTTATTTCCAGGAAGATGTTTACAGTAAAAGCTACACGTTGTACATGTATGTAATTGAGTCTTAAGGAAGGAAAAAAGAACTTGTTTTATGGACGACGACAATGCATTCCTTCACGCGCTTTCGAAGTAAACTCGAACTGTAACACGGGAGAGAGATCTGAGAGGGAGAGAGAATGAAAAGGCTGGGAAGGTTAATTATGGGAAGCATTGGGCGAAGGAAAGGTGGTGGGGGTAAGGGGTGGGGACGGAGAGAAGGGGAGTGGGGGTGAGGACGGAGAGAAGGAGGGAGGTTGGGGATGGAGAGAAAGTGGGGGAGTGGCGGTGATGGAAAGAAGGGGAGGGGGGGTGATGGAGAGAAAGGGAAGGGAGGGTGATGGAGAGAAGGGGAGGAGGGGAGGTGATGGAGAGAAGGGGAGTGGGTGATGTAGGGAAGGGGAGGGGGAGGTGATGGAGAGAAGGGGGGGGATGGAGAAAAAGGGGTGGTGATGGAGAGAAGGGGTGGGGGTGATGGAGAGAAGGGGGGGATGGAGAGAAGAGGAGTGGCGGTGATGGAGAGAAGGGGGGAGGGTGAGGAGAGAAGGGGAGGGGGAGGTGATGGAGAGAAGGGGAGTGGGGATGGGGACGGAGAGAAGGGGAGTGGGTGATGGAAAGAAGGGGGGGTGGGGATGGAGAGAAGGGGGATGGAGGGGGGTGATGGAGAGAAGGGGGGGAGGTGATGGAGAGAAGGGGGGTGGTGATGGAGAGAAGGGGGGAAGGAGAAAAGGGGAGGGGGTGATGGAGAGAAAGGGGAGTGGGGATAGAGGGAAGGGGAGGGGCTGATGGAGGGAAGGGGAGGGGGAGGTGATGGAGAGAAGGGGAGGGGTTGTTAGGATATATGTGACTAATACAAAAACGGGATGAGAAGTTCGAAATGAAGAAAGTGGAAGATGCTGGCAGCTGATGATATAAGAGGAGGTGGGGGAAAAAGAGGCCGGGGAGACGAAGTGGCAGAAGGAGAATTAAGAAGAAGGGGAATAATAGTAATGAGGAGAAGGAGGTGGAGGAGGAAAATAAATAACGGAATGAAATGATGTCAAGAACAGCAGTACTAATGATGATAACATTAATGACAATGATAACAGTAATGATAACAATTATGATAATAATGATAACAATAATAATGAAAATAATGATAATGATAATAATAATGATAATAATAATAATAATAATTATAATAATAATAATAATAATAATAACAATAATGATAATAATACAGATAATACTAATGATGATGCCAGTAGTGATAATAATAATAATAAAGATAATCATGATAGTAAATAACGACAAGAGCAACAACGATGATAATAACAGCAATGATTAGATAATTCCAATAACAATAGTAATAACGATAACAACAATGATAACAAAACTGAAAAAGGTTAGATCTGGCTAAATAAAAATGAACGATGAATAAATGCGTAATAGAGAAAAGTGAGAGATGGAGTCTCTGTGTCATATAGAAAAGTCACTGTTTAGGAGATGCTGTGGGCGTTTGGATATATATAGGCCTAGTTAAAAGTTTTAATCCATTACTCAGGCTTAAGTATGAAGAGAGAGAGATGTTTATGGTGCTTCAGATATGGTAGATAAAACATATGCAATCCATATATTCTAGATCGAACTTAAAGTGAAGAAAAAGATAAAAAACTATAATAAATGATACATCCAAAGAGAGAAAATGAAGAGAAAAAAATAAAAACAAGAGAAAAAAAAGCTATAATAAATGATACAGCCAAAGAGAGAAAATGGGGAGAAAAAAAAACAAAAAACTTTCATATTTTAACTTGATGAATGAAAGTAGGCAGGCGCATTAGGGCATGAAATGGCCCTGCCCCTCCACCGCGGATACAAGATTGTGTTCCCGACTTGAATCTAATCTAAGGGACCCACAGGGAGAATTAGGCCCCATGTTTAAAAGGAAAGATGTTGTTAGCGCGAAAGCCGAGAGGACAAGAAACGTCAAGCTCTGTTCTCGTGGCGAGTTACCAGCGCCCAGGGTGTGAATTTACGCTTTTGATTACGTGACTCGATGGAAATATGCGGATAAGAGAAGAGAGATAGATAGATAGATAGAAAGCAACTGCCGAACGGGGAGAGGAAAAGGGAGAATGGGATGGTGAATAAAAGAAGAGAAAATCAGGTTAGTGGTTTCATTCTGTAATATTTCGTCACAGAGGGGAGAAACGTGGGTAGGTTAGGGCGGATAAATAGCTGGTAAGGGACGTGGGAAAAGCGTTGATGAAACGGATACAGTGCTGAAAGGAGAGGAACATTAAAACGAAAAGAGGATTGGAAAGAGAAGGACATATGATACTGGATTCATAGGGATGGGAAGGGGAGACTCTGACTGCAGTGGCGTGTATTGGCAAGCAAAACCCGTCTTCAACGAGTATCGACAGTAAAATAAACAGATTTTTGGATTCGGAAAAGGATTCTTTTTTATTTTTCCCTCGTCATGTTACTCCGCCATTGCCTGGCAAGGAACGCGTGCGTGAAGCGAGTGGCGTTTGTCTTCTCTTGCGTTCGGTAGGTCATGTCCCAGACCCTTCTGAAATCCTTGAAATTTCATACACCGTAAAAGGACACCAAATATTCCGAAAGTCGAAACTAGCTAATATTTCGATTATGAGTTACGAACAACAAAATTACGACATCGTATAAGTATTCGCTTACATTACAAAAATATATATCAACTGGCTTGATGGCACCGAAG
>BOPN01000201.1:78135-80635 GCA_017312705.2 Penaeus japonicus
CGAAGCTGCCAGGGCACTGCGGGGGTTTGTCTCCTGCTGTGTGATACATTACTTTTACAACTGTCAACACGGCAGTCTCCGTGATAGGGACAAAAACAATAAAGATAATAAATTATCATTAGCATGTGAAACACACACACAGTCACACACACACACACACGCACACACACGCACACACACACACACATACACAAATATATACGAAAGCACACACACACACACACACACACATATATATATATATATACATATATATATATATATATATATATATATATATATATATATACATATATATATATTTATCTATCTATCTATCTATATATCTATCTATCTATCTATCTATATATCTATCTATCTATCTATCTATCTGTCTATATATATATGCGTGTGTGTGTGTGTGAGGGAGAGAGAGAGAGAGGGAAAAAGTGAGAGAGAGAGAGAGAAACTGTAATTATATGTTTTTGTTATGTGTTATGAATATCAGACAATTCTGTTCCTGCCATGCATGTTATTATAAATCTTAAACTGATCCGCTTAAAACATATTGATATATTATCACTATTGGACTTTGATTAATTGATGAACATTTTTAAAAAATCAGCCCACAGTGTGTGAGTGTATATATATACATGTATATATATAAGAAATCACACTTTACCGATTGATGTTTGTGTGTGCGTGTGTATGAGTGTATGTGTGTGTATGCATGCATGTGCAGCAGGTCTATGAATACCTGTGAATGTATACATATAATGATGTGCGAAAAAATGTTGAACAATGAACGTAGGAGAGACACAAAACACTACAAAGATGTTCGCTAGTCTACACGTATTCAGTGTTCGTGACTTCCGTAGGTAATAATGAAATTTTCCTTTCAACCATCTAAATCTTTTTCGAGCATCTACAACGCTATGGGCTGTTAGATCAGCTGTTTCCGACAAAGTTATGATTTCCAAATCCATGCTGCCGTCCGAACTCGACTCTTTGCACATTCCTTCAATTGGAAAAAAGGTATGGATTCCTCCTGACCGTTGCACACTCATTGTGAGATAGAGCACCTACATTGATGAGTTATTCAAAAGGCTTGGTCCCATAATGACCTTCCGAGAGCAATGTGGTACAGGCTATTTGACAGAAAGTACCTTAAGACATACTCTGTATATGGGTGTGTCCCTTACTATCTAGGCTGTTGCTACAGACAGGAGAGGAATGCAGAGTGTGGTCTGAGCAAGGTTGTCTTCATGACCGTCACTCTGGTTGTCAGCTTGGGCCCATTCATCAGGAGGGATGGCTTACAGAGCCTAGTGTTATTGGCTCTCATTGATGCTGCTATCACTAAAGTCAACACTGTGCAATATCAGTTACCCCTATCTAATCCCAAAGTCTAGAAAATAAACTGCCATGCATTGTTCGCAACACTAGCATCGAAACGCCGGTGCTGGTGCAGGTTCTACTAGTACTGCTCAGAGTAATGGCATGAATATGATGAGCATTTGCTATCGTGAGCGAAATCCTCCCTCAATTGACAGGGGGTCGAGGATCTTCATCTTCAACCCAAACCATGTTTTTCCTCTTGTGTGCACTTGAAAGAAGTAAAACCATTTATCGTCACCAGTCAACACGTCTGTGATGCGTCTCTGCCCTTCAGGACCAAATTCAGAGAGAACTGCTGAAGTACACTGAACTCTTCTCCTTTTTTCGTCGTCTGACAGGAGGTGAGGAACCCATCGTGAAGAAACCTTCCTCATATTCAGATCTTCATGAATGATCGCATGGATACTGCCAATAAAGTCCAAGCTCGTCAACAATAAGAGCAAACGTTGTGTCGATCTTCGTGGATCACACACACACACACACACACACCCACACACATATATATATATATATACATATATATATATATATATATATATATATATATATATATATACATATATATATACTTATATATAAATATATATATGTATATATATANAAAAGAGAGAGAGAGAGAGAGAGAGAGAGAGAGAGAGAGAGAGAGAGAGAGAGAGAGAGCAAGAGAGAGAGCAAGAGAGAAAGAGAGAGAGAGAGAGAGTAAAAGAGTGAGAGAGATAAGGCATTATGACATTAAAAAAAATGTCATTAAGAAGGGAGAGAGAGATTGAGAGAAATATAGCCATATAGTAAGGGATAATGAGAGAAAAAGAGATGGGGGATAAATGAATATAAATCCACTCCATTCTGTCTTATAGTGTAAATTGTTAAGTGTGAATAACACGTAATATGAATATATATAAACCTCTCTCTCTCTCTCTTTCTCTCTCTCTCTCTCTCTCTCGCTCTCTCTCTTTCACACACACACACACACACACACACTCTCTCTCTCTCTCTCTCTCTCTATCTATCTATCTATCTATCTATCTCTCTTTCTGTTTTTCTCTTTTTCTCTAAATCTCTCTTTATATATATCTATCTATCCATCTATTGATATTCGGATAGATAAATATGATAGACAAAT
>BOPN01000201.1:103135-105635 GCA_017312705.2 Penaeus japonicus
TGGACGCGAAGGCAACCCGCCGAATGAGCTGGTTATGGTTTGCTTTCACTTTCGCTCCATCCGATTATCTATAAACACTGGTGTTCGTGCACATTCACATATTGCATGTATGGCTGCCCCTCCCCCCCCCTCTTTCTCTTTATGTATATGCATATATATGTATATGTAAATATGTATGTATATACATGTATATATATGTGTGTGTGTATATGTATATAACACACACACACACACACACACACACACACACACACACACACACACACATATATGTATATATATATATATATATATATATATATATATATATATATATATAATATATAAAGAAAAAGAGGGGGGGGCGGCTCCCTTATGCTAAATGTGCTGAATTTTCAATGTTTTATAAAATGATAGACGAGAAAGCAAACCGCCAACCGCCGGGCATGCCGGCAGGTTACCGCTCGTCCACATTACGGCATCGCCTCTGGCGTGTATATATATATATATATATATATATATATATATATATATATATATATATATATATATACATATACTGTATGTATATATATATATATATATATATATATATATATATATATATATATATATATATATATATATATATATATATATACATATACTGTAAGCTTTGATCTCGTCTCTTCATCAGAATTTCGTGCAATTCTGGCGCAAAAATAACATTGATAAGTGTTCGCGATATCTTGCGTTTTGCAAAGTTGTTCATTCATGTTCGTTTATTTTGTCTATGTCTGTCAGAATGAACTCTGTCGTTATGAAATATCTTTGACGTATATATGTATGTTGATACTTGCAATGTAAACAGCAGATATATTTCGTGTTTTTTTGTTTTGTTTTTTTCGAGTTGATGTAAATTTTGAGTTTTTATTTATTTGGGTTTTCCGTTAGACGAAGATTATAATTAATATGTGTGTGTGTGTGTGTGTGTGTGTGTGTAGAGAGAGAGAGAAAAGTACTTTCATACAATCATATCATTTAACTCTCAAAGTAATCTACACATTCGACGCATCTACATTTCCTTATTAATAAACCCGATTGGTTGATTGATTTTCCTCATCAACAACCAATGATAATGAAAGCCAATCAGATCATCCTGATTTTTGTTGATGTTGTTTTCAGAATGCATTTGATTCCTTAAGCTGATGTTTTATTTCTGGGACATATTGAACGCTCGATTATTTTATTTATTATTATTATTATTATTTTATTATTATTATTATTATCATTATCATTATTGTTATTATTATTATCATTATTATTATTATTATCATTACTTTATTATTATTATTATTATCATTATTATTATTATTATTTTATTATTATTATTATTATTATTATTATTATTATTATTTTATTATTGCTATTATTATTATTATTATTATTATTATCATTAATATCATTATTATTATTTTTGCTAATAATGTGTTTCTTGACAGACTTCCCTTGAGATTCTAAAATACGTTTTTTTTTTGTTTTTGTTTTTTTAATCAATATTTTTTGTCGTTTTTCGTAGTTTCTCTTGATAAGTTGACGACTCCTTTGTTCACTGTATGCGACCCGTTTTAGATTTTTCACTTAATGACGCGTGCTAATTACATCCAATAATTAGCATGTTGATTGGGACCCAGTCAGTAACATGACCTATAACCTTTGATATCTTTTGAAGTAATGAATCTCTGTTCATAGCTAATGGCGACGTTCAGCTTAGATATTTAGGAAAATTAATTACCTAATTAGTGTTCATTGAAACTTTATGTTGATGTCGTATAAGGAACCTTTTCCTCTGTAAAGTCTTGATTATACTATTATGACTTCTTCCTTTTTTACATTTTTTTTTATTAATGCTCTTATTTTTGTATTCGATATCATAAGTTTTTGAAAAGACGAATAGATGAATTAAAATTAGAATACGGAATAAAAATAAGGAAGGTAAAGATATGATATAATTCAACAAAATAATGGTCGATAATGTGTGTGTGTGTGTCTGTGTATGTGTATGTGTGTGTGTGTGCCTTTGTTTTCTGACCCATAAAATCTTATTTCCATTTCCTCTTCCTTTTTCCTCTCTCCTGTGAGCCCTCCCTCCCCTCCTCCTCCTCCCTCCCCTCCCTTTGTGCTTCCCCCATGATGGGAAGAGGACAGCCATGACTCTGCCATAAACCATGACTGGCAGCGCCCCCTCTATCGCCTCAGGCCAGGATGCCAGGATGCCCCCCCCCTCTCCCTCTCCCGACTTACCCGCCTCAGGAGTTTAAAAAAATCCTTTGAATTCTGTTTTTATTTTTTTATTTTTCTTATCCTTTAAATATATATACATATTTTCTGTACTATATTGATCTTAATCATCACAGTTCATTTGCCTTTAAAAATATCACTATAAAGATACTGATAACAATCATCATTACTCTCACAATTACTACTATCATTATCCCTATTAATACCATAAATTTCATCCTTGTATTAATATCCTCATTAT
>BOPN01000201.1:110635-113135 GCA_017312705.2 Penaeus japonicus
TCTTTCTCTCTCTCTCGTCTCGCCTTCCACGATTAAGACTTCTCTTTCAGTCGGTGTCTTCCTGAAGTCTCTCTTATGCCTAGTCCTCTCGTCTCTCTTTGCTCTGTATCTTAGCTTCATGTCTCTGTATGCCTTTGTATCTTTTTCCTCCATTATACGTTTATCATATCTTCTTCTCTTGCATTTTCACTCGGGGGCTTTATGGTCTCCCTTTGTACGTATTTCGCTGCTCGCTATCTTTATACTGCTGCGCTACATTAATCCGTTAGAGGCGATGCTGTAACGTGGACGCGAAGGCAACCCGCCGAATGAGCTGGTTATGGTTTGCTTTCACTTTCGCTCCATCCGATTATCTATAAACACTGGTGTTCGTGCACATTCACATATTGCATGTATGGCTGCCCCTCCCCCCCCCTCTTTCTCTTTATGTATATGCATATATATGTATATGTAAATATGTATGTATATACATGTATATATATGTGTGTGTGTATATGTATATAACACACACACACACACACACACACACACACACACACACACACACACACATATATGTATATATATATATATATATATATATATATATATATATATATATATAATATATAAAGAAAAAGAGGGGGGGGCGGCTCCCTTATGCTAAATGTGCTGAATTTTCAATGTTTTATAAAATGATAGACGAGAAAGCAAACCGCCAACCGCCGGGCATGCCGGCAGGTTACCGCTCGTCCACATTACGGCATCGCCTCTGGCGTGTATATATATATATATATATATATATATATATATATATATATATATATATATATATATACATATACTGTATGTATATATATATATATATATATATATATATATATATATATATATATATATATATATATATATATATATATATATACATATACTGTAAGCTTTGATCTCGTCTCTTCATCAGAATTTCGTGCAATTCTGGCGCAAAAATAACATTGATAAGTGTTCGCGATATCTTGCGTTTTGCAAAGTTGTTCATTCATGTTCGTTTATTTTGTCTATGTCTGTCAGAATGAACTCTGTCGTTATGAAATATCTTTGACGTATATATGTATGTTGATACTTGCAATGTAAACAGCAGATATATTTCGTGTTTTTTTGTTTTGTTTTTTTCGAGTTGATGTAAATTTTGAGTTTTTATTTATTTGGGTTTTCCGTTAGACGAAGATTATAATTAATATGTGTGTGTGTGTGTGTGTGTGTGTGTGTAGAGAGAGAGAGAAAAGTACTTTCATACAATCATATCATTTAACTCTCAAAGTAATCTACACATTCGACGCATCTACATTTCCTTATTAATAAACCCGATTGGTTGATTGATTTTCCTCATCAACAACCAATGATAATGAAAGCCAATCAGATCATCCTGATTTTTGTTGATGTTGTTTTCAGAATGCATTTGATTCCTTAAGCTGATGTTTTATTTCTGGGACATATTGAACGCTCGATTATTTTATTTATTATTATTATTATTATTTTATTATTATTATTATTATCATTATCATTATTGTTATTATTATTATCATTATTATTATTATTATCATTACTTTATTATTATTATTATTATCATTATTATTATTATTATTTTATTATTATTATTATTATTATTATTATTATTATTATTTTATTATTGCTATTATTATTATTATTATTATTATTATCATTAATATCATTATTATTATTTTTGCTAATAATGTGTTTCTTGACAGACTTCCCTTGAGATTCTAAAATACGTTTTTTTTTTGTTTTTGTTTTTTTAATCAATATTTTTTGTCGTTTTTCGTAGTTTCTCTTGATAAGTTGACGACTCCTTTGTTCACTGTATGCGACCCGTTTTAGATTTTTCACTTAATGACGCGTGCTAATTACATCCAATAATTAGCATGTTGATTGGGACCCAGTCAGTAACATGACCTATAACCTTTGATATCTTTTGAAGTAATGAATCTCTGTTCATAGCTAATGGCGACGTTCAGCTTAGATATTTAGGAAAATTAATTACCTAATTAGTGTTCATTGAAACTTTATGTTGATGTCGTATAAGGAACCTTTTCCTCTGTAAAGTCTTGATTATACTATTATGACTTCTTCCTTTTTTACATTTTTTTTTATTAATGCTCTTATTTTTGTATTCGATATCATAAGTTTTTGAAAAGACGAATAGATGAATTAAAATTAGAATACGGAATAAAAATAAGGAAGGTAAAGATATGATATAATTCAACAAAATAATGGTCGATAATGTGTGTGTGTGTGTCTGTGTATGTGTATGTGTGTGTGTGTGCCTTTGTTTTCTGACCCATAAAATCTTATTTCCATTTCCTCTTCCTTTTTCCTCTCTCCTGTGAGCCCTCCCTCCCCTCCTCCTCCTCCCTCCCCTCCCTTTGTGCTTCCCCCATGATGGGAAGAGGACAGCCATGACTCTGCCATAAACCATGACTGGCAGCGCCCCCTCTATCGCCTC
>BOPN01000201.1:128135-130635 GCA_017312705.2 Penaeus japonicus
TTTGTATACACGCACACACACACATACATATATATATATCAATTCCCTAGTGTGGGATCCTATCTCCCTCAAGGGAACCCGAGCCAAGGATAGGGTTACGAGCGAGACTCCCCTCTCCCTCCTCCCTCCTCCCCTCTTCCCAGTGGCTCGCTCCTCCAGCCCCTTCTGCTCAGAGATCGCTCCACAGCCGTTCTTGTCCTCCCGATGAAAAGGCGTTAATGCGACGGGAATCTGATATATATCCTGCTGGGAGAGCTGGAATCCTGCGGACGGTCAGCATCCCGAAGGACCTTAGAGTACCGCGAGTCCCCCTCTAAGTTAGGAGAGCGTTCGCGCCACGCCATAAAGCAGGACTCGACGCTCGCCCTTTACAGCTGGGGGTCAGACGACTCACAATGGCGTCGGCAGTTAAACGTCACGTGTTATGTTTTTATGCCTTGTAATATATTTCTTTACGGTTATGACGAAGACTGAAACGTTTTATCGGTGCATCAGATTTTCGGTTATGCGGACATAAATTGACAAGTACGTGTGAGTCGCGAGAATGTAATCGGAACTCGGTGGTCTGGGGAGGAATCCTTGGCCGAGGCGGGTATGGTGTCACGCCGTCTCTAGAGGGGGGAGTATTTTTCTTTCTTTCCCAAGGGCGTCCTTAGCTAGACAGGGAGGAATTTGTGTACGTTCCTTTAACACTGGTGTCCTGTCAAACAAATGGCCTTAGGGATGTGTTTCTGTGTGGGTGGGTGTATTTCTTAGATATTCCCAAAAGGAGAGTTGACCAGTTAGGTCCTTTTCACAGAGGGACTTTCAGGCGTGTTCCATATTCCATATCTCCCCCATACTATGGTGGAGGTAGAGAGAGAGAACTCGCGCCATATATCTACAAAAAAGTGTGGCACACACACACATTCACGTCCTTCTAGAAAACTTAAGCGTAATTTTATGTATCGCATTTTTTTTACGACTCGACGTAAAGGGTACGAAGCTGTCGCGGCCCTTAAAATGGAACATCTGACTCAGAAGATAAGCTTTGCGCGCTCCTGGCTGGCTGAGGCTGCTCGGGGGCGCGTCTCCCTCCGCCGCGAGACAGCTCCGAGCGTCTGTGTACAAAGGATGACTTTTTTCCCCCCACTGCTGGTCTGATATTACTTTCACGCCTCACTGAAGCCCAAAAAACAAAAAAACAAACAAACAACAGCAACAATAACAAAAATAAAAACGCTTTCTTTTCTCTTTGTTGTGGCTACTTTCTGGAAATGATTTGCAAGTTCTATCACTTTTCACGTAAACTTATGGGTGTTTTTCTCTTATTTTTTCGACGTTTCCTTTACCTATAGGCTTTCGTTTCTTTCCCTGAATTATTTGATAACTTTGAATTAACTGAAACACCATGATTTCATCCTATAGAAAAAAAATAAGCATTTCTTTTCTTCGTGCTAAAAACAATCTACGATATTTTTAGCTAATTGTTCAGAAAGGTTCAAGAGCATAAGAGACAAACAAGCAAAAGCGAGGCAAGAGATAGATAAACACACAGACAAACAGAGAGACGAACAAAAGAAGAGAGAAAAAAAAGTAAGGAGATTTATTTGGATCCAACTGAAAGGTTTACACACCAAATTACTCGTCCTGAAAGAGAGAGAGAGAGAGAGAGAGAGAGAGAGAGAGAGAGAGAGAGAGAGAGAGAGAGAGAGAGAGAGAGAGAGAGAGAGAGAGAGAGAGAGAGAGAATGAGAGAGAAAAAGAGAGAGAGAGAAAAAAAACACAAAAAAAAACGAAGGAAACTCGAAGCTTCTACCTACTCTATCTGGACCTCTACTTGAAGACCATCAATCAGACACGTATTATACTTGTCTGAAATCCGTACTAGACTATATTACCCAAAGTTATCCCGAAGGTATAATCTACTATATTAAGAATGCCAAAGTAATCCCCACACTACAAAATTAAACAAAAGAAAATCACCAGTTTCGTCGAAGTTCTTCTGTCGTTGCAACAAAACGAGTGATAAAAGTTGCCCTACATGCACATTACGTCATTTGCAACGAGTCCCAAATTTCCTTCATTTGATGGCGGCGAATCTCGCATAAATTGTAACGGTTCGACTGGCCTATGTATGGCGTTTCTAAGAGGGAGTGAGAGGGAGAGAAGGAAGTAGAGAGAAAGGGGAACAGACGGAAAGGATGAGAAATAGATAGATATTGATAGATACATAGATAGATAGATAGATAGATAGATAGACAGAGAGCGAGAGAGAGAGAGAGAGAGAGAGAGAGAGAGAGAGAGAGAGAGAGAGAGAGAGAGAGAGAGAGAGAGAGAGAGAGAGAGAGAGAGAGAGAGCGAGAGAGAGAGAGCGAGCGAGCGAGCAAGAGAGAGAGCGAAATCGAGCGAGCGAGCAAGAAAGAGAGATCGAGCTTGCGAGCGAGAGAGAGAGAGAGATTCCGGTTTCGAATAATGGCTCAGCTCAGAATGTATTGCAACAACAATTCCGATTTCGATCA
>BOPN01000201.1:168135-170635 GCA_017312705.2 Penaeus japonicus
GGGAGAGAAAGAGAGATGTAGAGAGAGATAGATAGATAGATAAATAGATAGAGAGAGAGAGAGAAAGAGAGAGAAAGATAGATAATGCGAGCGAGAGAAATATAAACAGAGAGAGAGAGATAATACGAACGAGAAAAAGATAAACAGAGAGAGAAAGAGAGACAAACAAAGAGAGTGAGAGAGTAAAAAAGAAAAAAAAGTAAATAAAATGAAAACTATTCCAGAAAAGAAAAAAAACTTCGAAGTTCTACACCATTCTTGAAAAAAAAAACACTAGAGTAATCATAGCACGATAGCGCCCTCGTTGTTTCCCAGCTTTACATAACTTCGCTCCATCTTAAAAGAAGTTGATAAAGCCGATCTTTAAGATTATTGTACGCTGAAACGGGCCATTCTGCGACATAACTTCAACCAGAGGAAAGAAAGAATCGCACTTTCAAGACACGAGGAGCGAGCGCAACCTCGGAGTTCGACAAGGCTGCTGGTTATGGTTGGTTAATGCCTAAACTTGGAGGCGTCGTTGGGGGGGGGGGGGGGCAGGGCAAGGGAGGAGGTCGACGAAACAGGCGGACAGATAGTGCTGCAGAGAAGCTCACACTTTCAATTTGGATGCTTTTTTCTTCTCTTTCTCTCTTTCTGCTTCTGTTTTTCTTTTTTCTTTCTTTCTTTCTTTCTTACTCTCTCTCTTTCTCTCTCTCTTTTTTTTTCTTTTTTCTTTTTTACGTGTTTTTTTCTATCTGTATTTCTCGCCCTCCTTCCCCCTCTCTCTGTTTCTTTTTCTCTTTTTTTTCTTCTCCTCTCTCTTTCTCTCTTCTCTCTCTCTCTCTCTCCCTCTTTCTCTCTCCCTCACTCTCTTTTCTTTCTCTCTCTCCTTTCTATCTGTGTGGCTCTCGCCCTCCTTCCCCCTCTCTCTGTTGTTGTTTTTTCTCTCTCTCTCCCTCTTTCTCTCTCCCTCACTCTCTTTTCTTTCTCTCTCTCTCTGTCTCTCTCTCTCTCTCTCTCTCTCTATCTCTCTCTCACTCCTTCCCTCTCCCTGTCTTTTTATATTTTTTATTATCTTTGCTCGCTTTATTTTCTCTCTCACGCTCACTTTTCTTTTCTCATCGTAATATTCCTAAGTCAAAATTGAGCCAAGATCGTTAGATCACACAAACACAAACAGAAACACACTTAAACACCTAAACACACTCAATCCTACACGAACCAAAAGGGGCCACATACACACACTCTTCCCTTCCCTTTTCCCGACACAAACACGCCCACACGCCCAGTCTCAGACACACAACAACAACCAACACCATTATTTTTATCCCCTAGATCTGTAAGCCTAATATATACAGACAGTAATTACAGATTCAAGGACGTAACAGGAAAGATGAAATGAGAAAAACAACCATTTATTAAGTGGAATATATTTATATATATATATATATATATATATATATATATATATATATATATATATATATATATATATATATATATAGAGAGAGAGAGAGAGAGAGAGAGAGAGAGAGAGAGAGAGAGAGAGAGAGAGAGATAGAACATCAAAAAACAAATCCGCGGTTTTTTTTTGTTTATGATGTTTACAAACATTCTGCCAAAAATCTGAATATATTTAAAGTAATATATAAGAGCCCTCATAATTATTCAGATTGTCACAGTCGAGAGAGAGAGAAAAAAAAATTGTCACAGTCGAAGAAGAAAAAAAAAGAAAGAAAGAAAAAAATCGGCTCAAGAACTATCCCAGGTTGAACACCTATCCATAAAGACCCGAGATTGATACACAGTCTAAACAGATGGTGGTGACGAAGCCATACGAGATCCTCATATCGTAACTGACAAGGAAAAATGGACCTTGTGTCATTATTTTGTTGGTAATGGAGTTCAGCTTTTCCTCGTTTTTCGATTTCTTGTTTCTGTTTCTCTTCTTGTCATTTCCGGTTTATTCAATGTCTTTGTGTGTGTGTGTGCTGGGGGTGGGGGGGGGGGGGGGGGGTGTTAGTGTGTGAGTGTATGTGTGTGTGTGTGTGGGTGTGGGTGTGTGGGTGTGAATAAAAACAAACGCCCATGCAACCGACAGACGCCTACACGAATGTCTATAATTTAAAAATCCAGACGTTAAATCAGCTCCATATAAAAAAAAAAGGAAAAAAAAAAGAGAGAGGATATAGCGAGGTAATCAGTAAGATAATAAATTAGTAAACAGTTTAAAAAAGAATCTCTTTTGAACAACCAAACAAAGACGATGGTTCTCCTCCGCACAAAGCCTCACGGCCGATGGGTGGCTCGACACCAACCCATTGAGAGCAAAGGTTTTCCATCACTATCTGCGATTAGTTCTCACCAAAGCCTAAAGCGTACCCATTCACCTCGGCTCCGACTCGGCAATGGAATTCACTCGACCTTTTGACACGCGCTTCCCTCGAGAAGGGCGAGGCGACGACACAATCGCCGTCAAGCAAATAAAATTACAGCAGCTGAATTAAGCAAACAGGAA
>BOPN01000201.1:175635-180635 GCA_017312705.2 Penaeus japonicus
ATATCTTAAGAATCTTGTTAACGAGCATAAATTCTATGCCGGAGTGTATGCCACTCAGATAGGACAGCCGCCCATCAGTACGGATTCCTGATAGCTAACCAGTACGAATTCCCGATGGCTAACCAGTACGGATTCCTGATGGCTAACCAGTACGAATTCCCGATGGCTAACCAGTACGGATTCCCGATGGCTAACCAGTACGGATTCCTGATGGCTAACCAGCACGGATTCCCGATGGCTAACCAGTACGGATTCCTGATGGCTAACCAGTACGGATTCCTGATGGCTAACCAGTACGGATTCCCGATGGCTAACCAGTACGGATTCCCGATGGCTAACCAGTTCGGATTCCCGATGGCTAACCAGCACGGATTCCTGATGGCTAACCAGTACGGATTCCTGATGGCTAACCAGTACGGATTCCTGATGGCTAACCAGTACGGATTCCTGATGGCTAACCAGTACGGATTCCTGATGGCTAACCAGTACGGATTCCTGATGGCTAACCAGTACGGATTCCTGATGGCTAACCAGTACGGATTCCCGATGGCTAACCAGTACGGATTCCTGATGGCTAACCAGTACGGAAAGGGAGTGGGGGAGTATGGGGGTTGAGGAGGGGAGGGAGCGAGGGAAAGGGAGGGAGGGAGGAGTGGGGTGGGGGAGGGGTAGATGAATTGGGGGGAGGAGTAGAGGAATTGGGGGAAGGGGATCACTATAGAGAGGGAAATGAGGGGGTTGGTGGTGTTTGGGGGTGGGGGAGGGGAGAGGACATAGGCTGGCAGAAGAGGGGGGAGGGGGTGGGGGGGATAAGAGCTTCAGGGAAGAAGGGGAGGGGAAGGGGTAGGGGTGGGTGTAGGGTTGCCCATCTATATGGGAAGTCGGTATGGGAAATGAGTGGCTCGGTCAGCCATGGGAGGCCACGCCCTTCCTGGAGGGGGGAACCCAACGAGGGAAAGAGGACGCAACATTGCAACCACGAACCACGAACTGCACCTTACTACGAAAACTACGTAAGGATGACGAAAAAAAGAAAAAAAAAAAAAAAAAGAAGAAAAGAAAAGAAAAGAAAAAGAAAGAAAAAAAAGAAAAGAAAAAAAAGAAAAAAAGAAAAGAAAAAAGAAAGAAAGAAAGAAGAAGAAGAAGAAGAAGAAGAATATATATATATATATATATATATATATATATATATATATATATATATATATATATATATATATATATATATATATATATATATATATATATATATATACACACACAGACACACACATATATATATATATATATAAAGAAAGAACGAAAACAAGAGGTTACCGGAAGGAAAACGAACGACCACAGAACAAACTACCCTCACATAAAGAAAACGAACTCACGAACGAAAGGAAAATAAAAAAAGAGACTGAAAAGAAGAAAGAAAGGAAAGAAAAAAATAAAAGAAAAGAATCGAAGGAATAACCCACACTGGCAGACAACTACTTGTGGCAGGCGACGCGGAAAGACCAAAGGATAATAAGTTCTTGGTGTGAGATGAGAGCGTGAACATTATGGGTGAGTAACACGCGATTATGAGAATTTATACATATATATACAAAAGAAAGAACGAAAACAAGAGGTTACCGGAAGGAAAAACGACCCACTGACAGAACAACAAACTACTCCACATAAAGAAAACGAACTCACGAACGAAAGGAAAAAAGAAAGAGATCGAAAAGAAGGAAATAAAGAAAAAGAAAGAAAAAACTAAAAGAAAGGAATCGAAGGAATAACCCACACTGGCAGACAACTACTTGTGGCAGGCGACGCGGAAAGACCAAAGGATAATAAGTTCTTGGTGTGAGATGAGAGCGTGAACATTATGGGTGAGTAACACGCGATTATGAGAGAGAGAGAGAGAGAGGGAGAGAGAGAGAGAGAGAGAGAGAGAGAGAGAGAGAGAGAGAGAGAGAGAGAGAGAGAGAGAGAGAGAGAGAGAGAGAGAGAGAGAGAGAGAGAGAGAGAGAGAGAGAGAGAGAGAGAGAGAGAGAGAGAGAGAGAGAGAGAGAGAGAGAGAGAGAGAGAGAGAGGGGGGGGAGGGGGAGAGAGAGGGAGAGGGGGGAGAGAGAGGGAGGGAGGGAGAGAGAGAGGGAGAGAGAGAGAGGAGGGGGGGGGAGAGAGAGAGAGAGAGAGAGAGAGAGAGAGAGAGAGAGAGAGAGAGAGAGAGAGAGAGAGAGAGAGAGAGAGAGAGAGAGAGAGAGAGAGAAAGAGAGAGAGAGGAGGGAAGGGGGAAGGGAGGGAGGAAGGGGGAGAGAGTGAGGGAAAGAGAAAGAGATAGAGAGGAGGGAGGGAGGGAGGGAGGGAGCGAGAGATAGATAGAGAGAGAGAAAGAATAAGAAAGAGAAAGAAAATATTAAACTGGCAAAGTGAGGATGAAAGCATAGAACGAACCACAGCTGACGATCAACTACATATGACGTACAAAGGAACATAAGAACACGTTTATGGTGTGAAAGGAAACAGCTGGCATTACTCATTAGTTACAGCCTTGTGTATATTCTTAAGGAAAGGAACGAAAGCTAGACAGAAAAAGCGAAAGGAAAAAAATATTTAAAGGATACATACCTCGAGGAGAGGAAAGTGGATGAAATGTCATTAAAATTACTGACGAAAAAAAGAAAAGAAAGAAAAACGCTATGAATTCTGAATTCAGGGAAAAAGAAGAAAAGACGAGAATAAAAATAGGGACAACAACAAAAGCAGTCCTACGTAACACTCGATCAAATTCCGAATTTCAGACACATAAATATCAATCTAATTGGTAAGCAAGAAAGTACACTGGTTTTCAAAATAAAAACAAAGGAAAATAAATAATATTTTTTACAAGAATTAATAAAAAAAAATATATGTATATATATATATATATATATATATATATATATATATATATATATATATATATACATATATACCGAAAATAAAAAGAACATGGACAACCATAAGACCAGGACAAGAGTCAGCTCTGAGCAAACTCCCAGACGATATTTCAAGAATTAGGACACGGCCAATAAGACACAGAGAAAGAGAAAAGGATAATAAAGTCGACTTAGGAAGAAAAAGCTAAAAAACGGAATTACGTAATAAAGACAATATAAAACTAAGAAAAAGGAAGTTCTCTTTTTCATGTAATTTGCCTGCATAACGAATGGCAAATTTACTTCCAAAATATTGAAGCGAATTAGCATAGATTTTTCAACATTTCGTTATCTATATCAGTCTGGTTATATAAATAATTTATGAGGAATTTCATTATCGTTGTTATGATCATTAAAGTTATTTTCATTTTACTTCCATCTATTACCATAATTGATATTATCGTCATTCTTATCATCATTGTTATTATTATCGCTATTACTATTATCATTATCAATGTGATTATCATAAGGATTATTATCATCAATGTAATCATCATAGTCATTATGATCCTCATTATTACATCATTAATCATCGTAATCGTCATTATCATCCATACTATTATTATTCTAATCATTATAATTATTGTTGTTATCATTATCATCATCATCATCATCATTATAATAGTGATGATAATAATGATAATGATTATAATTATAAGGATGGTAATAATGATGAAAATATTGGTGGTAAAAGAAATTATTGTAGTAATGGTAATGAGGGTAATGATTATGATACTGGTGATAAGAATGATGAGAAGGATGATAATGTTAATGAAGACAATAAAGGTAAGGATAATGATAATAAAAACAATGATAATAATGATTTTCGTGATAATAATAATGATATCAATGATAATGGTAATACCAAGGAAATTGGTAATAACCATCATTACAAACACTAATATTAGAATTATGATATCTCTTGTTATCATTATCATCCTTACGTATGCATGTATTTACCTATAATTCATGTGATCATTTATGTTTTGTGTATAGCATTTCATTGATAACATACATTTTCAATATTATCAGAGACTTCATCTTTTCATGCTGTGGTGAAAAATAAAGGAATATATTTTCTCTCTCTCTATGACAGTTCAAAGAAGAAGAAGAAGATGAAGAGAGAGAGAGAGAGAGAGAGAGAGAGAGAGAGAGAGAGAGGAGAGAAAAGAAGAGAAGAGAAGAGAAGAGATGAGAAGAGGAGAGAAGAGAAGAGAAGATGAAGAGAAGAGAGAGGAGAAAAGAGAAGAAGAAGAATTAAACGAAAAAAAAAAATCGCATTTTCATTTTAAAAAACTTATTGCTTATTATTTTGTTTAAGAAAACGTTTAGGATATAATTGTGATTACTATGAGTGAGTGTGTATGTATGCAATTTTTTACTCAAACTGTACCATTTCTTCGATAGTGTGTGTATGTGTGTGTGTGTTTGTGTGTGTGTGTGTGTGTGTGTGTGAGTGTATGTGCGTTTATGTGTGTGTGTATGTGTGTGTGTGTATATATGTGTATTTGTGTGTGTGAATATATGTGTGAGTGTGTGTGTGTGCGTGCATATGAATGCTTAAACAACGTGTGCGTGTGTTTATTTTATTTCCCTCGATCTTTCCTGCAATGAACCGCGTTGCAGTCGTGAGATTCAATTCCCTTCAGCTGAGGCAATTCCAACGCAAAAGTTTTCTCTTAAAGATGAAATAAATATAAGGTAATTACTGTCTGTATTAGACCGAGGCTGACTCTTTCATCTTTTTCTTTTAGTTTTTTATTTCATCTTATTTATTTTTTATTTTTTATCTTTCTTTTTTTTGTCCAATGGGTTTGTTGATTCATAATTTTTGTTTTCAATAATTAATCAGTGTTTACTTATTCATCGACTTACCGATACTAAAATTATGCTTGACTTATTTTTTACTATTGGGCATATCATGTCGACTTTTTTTATTGGTAAGTATCACACACACACACACACACACACACACACACACATATATATATATGTATATATATATATATGTAACAAACATACGTACCCACATATATACATATATATATA